>JAMPIV010015298.1:0-22500 GCA_024509875.1 Oreohelix idahoensis | reverse complement strand
CATACATACATACATACATACATACATACATACATACATACATACATACATACATACATACATACATACATACATACATACATACATACATACATACATACATACATACATACATACATACACATACATACATACATACATACATACATACATACATATCAGAATCTTTATTCTCCATAAAATACATTAATATGTACAGACATGATATAATAGATACAACATGGCAAATAGGAGAATCATTAGAATTTACATAAAGTGTTGAAGACGTCTCAAGTAGTTATATGTGGGTGTTTTTACATCGAACCTTCGTTTTACACATACATAAAAAAAAAAAAATTTTAAGCTTTCTAAAAGACATTGGCATATAATGATATGGTATACCCTGCCAAAAATGAGAATTATTGAAATTTACAAAATGTGTGAGGAATACCATTCAAGTAGAGCAATATGGTTGTTTTTACATGGAGGTTTTATCAGAATTTTGTTTGCCATAAAAAAAAAAAAAACTTTGACCGCTAGTGGAGTGAGATATTAAATATAGCATCAAATACAATAGTCGTATGGTATAGTAGTATACAGAGGAGCACAATTGAGTTTAGACTGTGTGGAAAACATCCCAGCAATTCAAAATGGGTGTTTTTTACATCGAAGTTTCCATATTCTGTAAGAACCTATAATTGCACTAATACTGACATATTTACATAAAACCTTTGCTTCAAATTTCCGCAACCCTAGCGACATTAATCCACTCACACACTTTGCATGCACATGACCCAAACTACCAATTATCAGTACGATTACATGCGTACGGTAGCCTAGTTCGTTAATTTCTGCAGTCAATGGATAGTACTTATCAAATTTATGTTGGTAACATTTATCTAAATGGGCATCATATGGTATTGCTGCCTCCACTATAAAAAGCTGTTTTGTTCTGTCGATTGATTATTGTTAAATCAGGTTTTACGGCATGAGTCTTAAATGAGGCGTTGCTGCTGCCGAAAAGTGATGGTTTAACTATTATCTCTTTGTTTATTGTTATGTCACCTTTATTATTGTATGCAGATTTCAGCTTCTCATAAATAATGTCTACAGCTCTATTGTGCCTTTGTTGGTATAATGTTTGAAATTTGGTACATCCATTCAATAAATGTGACACTGTTTCGTATGGGTGGTTACATATTTTGCACATTTTCGTGTATGTCTGTGGGTAGTATAGATGTAAAAGACTTTCGCATTCCAGCAACTGTAACCTCGATCTCACAGCAAATGAAAGTATTTTATCACTTAATTTAAAATTAGATAGAAAACTAGATGACAATGAGTGGTTTACACATTTCATTTCGCGCACTATTCTCCCTTGTGACGATTTACTTTTTAGTTCACTTAGAATTAGGTTAAGTTTATGTGATTTAAATCCAGAATAAAAAGCATTTGCTGACTTGTATGTTAGACTTACATCTTCATCTACGTCTAATTGTACACTGTAATGGCCACTGTCATCCACTTTCACACTCACTCCTTCACGCGCGCATTCTTCATTCAGTTCTACCCAAAATGATCTTGGCCAATTCACCTTCGATCTTTTAGCTAGATGGTTTGTTTCGTTTAACTCGTAGCTTGCAAAGTTATTCCTATCTTCACCTACTTGGTCTATTTTACGTTTTTTCATATGTCTATCTAACGAGTTTATTGCTGCAGTTTTTACAAGATTATCATCACAATTGAGCATACTGATAAGGAATGAAATATGTCGAGAGTGGTATAATATGAAGGGGTTTGGTATGCCAAGGCCACCCTTCGACCTGGGACAGAAGAAATAGCTCCTTGTGGATGATTCATTTAGCACTAACCATGTTCTAACGTGTTGTACAATTTCATCTTCAATTTCTTTAAGTTGTTTTTCTGTAAAGTGTATGTTAGAAAAATAAAACATGAGAGGACCGAAACACATCGGGTTAATTAATGAGATCTTTGCTGATGTTGGTAGTGGGGCACAGCTTAATTTTGTTAAATTTGACCTAAATTCTAATATAAGGCTGCTTGCTTGAAACTGGTCCGATGTATTATCAATTGTAATGTCATGTCCTAGGTATCTGTAGGAACGCCCTCGATCAGAAGAGGGGATTTCATGACCTTGGATATTAATGTCCGCCTTACAAGTTTTGACCCAATTGTTTCCGCTTCGCTGACCGCTGAACACTGCACACTTTTGTGGCTTAACCTCCATCCCGCTGGTCTCCATAAATGCTGTTGTCTTCTGTGCCATTGATTGTAGGTCGTGTATGTTGGTGGCAAAGAGACTTACGTCATCCACATACCCTTGAATGGGATTCGGCACGTGATGTATTTGATAACCTACCCCTGAATAATACCTACCTACCTACCTACCTACCTACCTACCTACCTACCTACCTACCTACCTACCTACCTACCTACCTACCTACCTACCTACCTACCTACCTACCTACCTACCTACCTACCTACCTACATACATACATACATACATACATACATACATAC
This sequence comes from Oreohelix idahoensis, assembly GCA_024509875.1. Taxonomy (NCBI): domain Eukaryota; kingdom Metazoa; phylum Mollusca; class Gastropoda; order Stylommatophora; family Oreohelicidae; genus Oreohelix; species Oreohelix idahoensis. Next base: position 19,980 of record JAMPIV010015298.1, on the reverse strand, counting down.
ATACATACATACATACATACATACATACATACATACATACATACATACATACACACATACATACACATACATACACACATACATACATACACACATACACACATACATACACACACACACACACACACACACACACACACACACACACACACACACACACACACACGCACACACACATATATATATTGTGGCGAGAGGTTTTGTTTGGCTCTTGGATCAGTATAGTACTGACAATTACAGAAATAGAATTTCTGCAGAAAATGGTGAAGTCCCAGTGTCTGAGAGGACTACTGGTATCACAAATTAGTTACGGCTGTGAATGTTCTGATCTCGAAACAATAGTAGAGAGGAGACCGACATAAAGCGCCACCTCCGCTGTGTAACTAACTGTGATATTAATAAACAAGGAAACAGATTTTACTTAACTAAGATAAAATTGACAAGTCGTTCAAATACAATTTCCTTCTTATTTATTTAGTATATACACTATCTACTCTTGTGCTGAAGGGTGAATGTTGAAAAATGGAATGTAATGAATTTGTAAGTTTACATATAATTTACAAATATTTATGTATATATATATATATATATATATATATATATATATATATATATATATATATATATATATATATATATATATATATATATATATATATATATATATATATATATATATATATATATATATATATATATATATATATATATATATATATATATATATATATATATATATATATAATATATATATATATATATATATATATATATATATATATATATATATATATATATATATATATATATATTACAACAAGTTTTCCAATTATAGGAACAAAAATTATATCAGCTGTGCTGTTAATTAAGGATATAACACTTATCAGCTATGTTGTTATTTTTGTCTCTTGCTAAGCTAATTTCACTTTCTCATCACTGACAGTTTCTATGCTCACAATGCTGACAGAAATGGTACTAATGTGTACTCATCTCTTAAAACGTTCTGTTCTCCCTAGTTTGGTTCACACAACTCCTGCTGAGGCTCGTTACTTTAGCCCACCCAAGACTGAGGGGGACTAAAGATGTAGCTTCTGTACAATCTCTATGCTCCTGCGAAGTTCCAGGCAGCGGGATTGACTCGAACATACGACCTCAGGTTTTTAGGACACAAATGAAACCTGTAACAAGGAAAAATAGGGGCTAATTTCTGTCCTCAAGCCCACCTATTTCTATTGTATATGATATGAGCGTGTCTCAGTGTCTACATGTGGGATGAATGACAACATGGCTCAGTATGATTTAGCAATAGCGAGACAAGACAGGTGTCTACTTGCAAAACATTCTTTCTGATAAACTAATGCATGGATACATTCAATAATATAGATTCAATACATGAATACATTTAATACATTAATACATCCCATAATATAAATCAATACATGAATAAATCCAATAATATGTACACCTAGGTGTGATACAACAATGTCCTTCCCCCTATAATCCCAGGCCCTCTCTGACGAGTGCTATACAAGCTGGTAACATATATCCTAACAATAACGTTATGTTCTTATGATAGGAATATATGGGACGAGGACTGTTTGGTTATATATATCAGGTGGGAGTTATAGGAGACAATAGATTTGAGTTAGATGAGACAATAGATTGAGTCCTAACAAGGACTGTTTTGGTTATATTGCAGTTTGGAGTTATCAGAGACAATAGACTGAAGTTATAGACTGACAATAGATTGAGTCCTAACAAGGACTGTTTTGGTTATATTGCAGTTTGGAGTTATCAGAGACAATAGACTGAAGTTATAGACTGACAATAGATTAAGACCTAACAAGGACTGCTTTAATTATATTGCAGTTTGGAGTTATCAGAGACAATAGACTGAAGTTATAGACTGACAATAGATTGAAGTATGAGTCCTATTAGTCTTCGTCTATTCAATCATAATAGGAAATACAATCATTATACTAAATTTCCCCAAGATACAATCAGTGAACCAAAATATATTAAATATATACAGGTCTGCTGTAAGCCTCTTTTCCTAAAGGTTATCGTAAATTTATATTTACCCTCCAAGATTTAAAAAAAGGCCAGTTTGACTCGACTAGTAAGTAGGTTGCAGGTCGATGCCCTTAGGTAAGCAACAAATCAAGGTGACAGCTTCTTCCTCTTCAGTCAGTATCTCTGGCGTCAAGTTTCCTGGCGGAGCAAGTTGATTGGTTTCCTCCGGTTTCGTCTTTTGCTCATACCGCCTAATTTTATTCAGTTTTTCGCCGCCATCTTGCGTGAACTGCGTGAACAGTATAATTTATTGTCTCAGAGACTGGTGAACGGTGATCGTTGATTGGTTGAAGCAAATCTGTATTTCGACATAGTGATTAACCAAGTAGTGGTTTACACTCGTTTCACGACATAGCCCCCTCTTTTCCTAGCTGTGACTTGTCATAGCTGACGTGTAAACCCCTGCTGTGGTTAATCCTTTTGCGTCTGTCCTTCCAGAGTACTAGGGTGTCGACTTAAAAAATCAGCTCCTACATTGTCTCTTCCCGGAATGTAATTCACGGTAAAGGAATAAGGCGCCAGAAGCAGACTCCACCTTAACAATCTCGAATTTAGCTTTTTTAGATGCAGCCAAGAATGTTAAAGGTTGATGATCGCTTTGGACAATGAAGTGTGTCCCATACAGATAAGGTGAAAATTTGTTGATGGACCAAATTAGAGCTAAACATTCTTTCTCTATGGTCGAGTAATTCAACTCAGCTGCTTTCAGCTTCCTACTGGCGTAGGCGACTGGTAAAAGTTCCTCCGGCTGGGCTTTTGATTTCTGCAAGAGAGTTGCACCAATACCTATACTGCTAGCGTCCGTCCTTAATACAAATTCCTGTGTGATATCGGGTAGTGTAAGGATTGGTTTGCTGGTGAGTTTTGCTTTTAGCTCTGTGTAAGCTTTTTCACAATCAGCATTCCATTGGATTTTGTCAGGCTGTCCTTTCTTCGTTAAGTTGGTTAATGGTGCACACAGAGAGTTAAAGTGGGGTATGTACTTCTGATAGAACCCACATAAAGACACGAATGATCTCACATCTTTCTTCGTTTGAGGTCTGGGTGCCTTCTTTAACTTCTCTATATTCTTTGGGTCAGGAGACATATGACCTGTAGAAATAGTTTGACCTAAGAATTCCAACTCCTTACAACCGATATAGCACTTGGTTGGACGTGCAGTCAATCCAGTGGCTCTCAGTCTGTCAAACAACATGGAGAGCGCTACTATATGCTCTTCAAATGTGTTTGTAGCAACAAGAATGTCATCCATAAAGTTAGTGATATGGGGATTTTGTAGAGGTTCCAATAATTTCCTCATCATTCTTGAAAAGATACTGGGAGCATTTTTCAGCCCAAAGGGTAGTACATTAAACTCGTAGTGTCCATCTGATGTACTAAATGCCAGCTTTTTCCTAACTTCTGGTTTCACTGGTATTTGGTAGTATCCCTTGCTTAGATCTACCTTCGATAAATACCTAGCCTTACTCAGTGTAGAGAATAGCTGGTTGGTGTCAGGTAATGGGTCCACCTGAGATTCTGTGATAGCATTAAGCTTCCGGTAGTCAATACATAACCTGTGTTCACCACTCGGTTTTCTCAATACCACCACACTTGAGCTATAGGGAGAGTCTGACTTCGAGATAATTTTCTCCTTCAACAGATAATCAACTTCCTCCCTTAGTGCTTGGGCTTTCACATAGGGTATAGGGTATGTTCTCATGCATACTGGGGTAGGGTCTGTAACCTTCATGTCGTACTCTAACAGATTCGTACGACCTGGCTTATCTGTGAGCACATCAGCATGGGTTTCCAACACTTTCTGAACCCTCTTCTTCTGCTCTGGAGTTAAATGTTCACTAATATTTACTTGAACATAATCCTCTGTAGTTGTGAGTGGATACTCCATAGAGTGAAGTGGTTCACCGTGCATTTCTGTTGCAATGGCTAGGGTCATGATATATGCAACTTCTGATGATTCCTTGTCATAGTATTTTTTAAGAAAATTGACATGATATACCTTCTCCTTTCCTTTCTTGTCAATCTTATAATTGGTCCTGGAAAGTTTCTCCAGTATGACATAGGGTCCCTGCCATCCAATCTGCAATTTATTATTGCTGCTTGGCAACAGTAATAACACCTTTTCCCCCACCTCCAGTTCCCTATCCTTTGCTTTTTTGTTGTAGTAGGCAGCATGCTTCCTCCTGACCTGTCTTAAGTTATCATTGGCCAGTTTCCAACCTGCTTTCAATCGAGATGTCAACTCGTTGACGTACTGGTATGAGGAAGTCACTGTTTCCTCTGCCTTTTTATCAGTCCATGTCCGCAGCAATGCTTCCAGTGGACCTTTTATTGGTCTTCCAAACAACAATGTAGCTGGAGCCAATCCAGTTGAATTGTGGGGTACTTCCCTATATGCAAATAGTGCAGCGGGTAAGTAGGTATCCCAAGTATCAGGTTTTTCACTCGCCAGCTTTCTAAGGATTGAAATTAGCGTACCATTGAACCGCTCTACTTGACCGTTCCCTTGGGCATGGTAGGGACTACAATGATAGTGCGTGGCTTGAAATATCCTGAATACTTCTTGTGTTAGCTTTCCCTTAAACTGAGACCCATTGTCAGTCAATATCTGATGCGGGAAACCTAATCGGGTAAATATTGTCAACAGGGCCTCTGCCACGTGCTTTGAATCTATAGCTGACATGGCCACTGCTTCTCCCCACATAGAGCAAGTATCAACCAAGGTTAAGATGTAAGCATTTCTCTTCTTGGTCCTAGTGAGGGGTCCAACAATATCTACTGCAACACGTTCAAAAGGGGTTCCCATAATAGGCATTTCTCCCAGTGTTGCTGGTGCAGTCCTATGCTTAGGAGCTACTCTTTGGCATTCTGGACAGGATCTTACATATCTTTTTATGTCCTCTGTAATTCCTGGCCAAAATTAGTGACAGGCTATCCTTTGTCCAGTGGCCCCTATTCCCATATGTCCACTGAAGGGTATAGCATGTCCTAGCGTCATAACCTTCTCCCTGTAAGATTTTGGCACTACAAGCTGTCCATTCCCTTTAGGTCCTGTTCCAGCTTTTCTGTATAGTAGGCCATTCTTCATATACAAGTCTCCTTTCTCTGGAGGGTTATGGGCTTTTGGCAATTTGCCAAAACAAGGCTTCAACGTGCTGTCTGCTGCTTGAGCCTTTTTCATCTCTTCTGGATGAGTATTGATAGGATTTTTCTCCATTTTCCTGGAGCTTTCCCTGGTCTGGACTGTTGCCATAACTACAGGTTTTATAGGTTCTCCAAGGAAAACATACCTACACCCCAAAATCAAAGGGTAAATAGGGTCGTCCATCACTGCTGCTTTGATTTCTCCTTCCACATAACGAGATCTTATGTTGATTCGAGCTATGGGTAGTGTCATGGTTCTTGCTCCCTTGATCGGTCCTCTGATTTCCACTGTTTCTGTGGTTATCTGGTCAGGACTCACTAGAGAAGAGCACACAACTGAATCAAAGTCCAATACTGTGTCATATAAACACAGTACTTGAGTGCCATTCACGGTCACTTCCTCACAGACAGGGGGATGATGGAAGTCTTTCTGACTTACTGCCATTTCCTTCCTTCCCTGATTCCCTGTTGTAAAACATGAAGCATGATGAGGAGGATTCTTCCTTCTGCAGTCCGCAGTATTGTGGTTACTCATTAGACAAGTTTTACACCACTTTCCTTCCTTCCGGTAAGGTGTCTTATCCGATCTTAGAGGGTTTTTGTCCTTTTGGTCAAATCTTTGTTTATTCCTTGTGGTATAGTCTTTTTGTTCATATTTGGTATAGTTTTGTGATGATTTGAAGTTTTCACCCTGCTTCTTCTTATTTCCTAATAATTCTGCCTGAGCTGCTTGATATCTCTCAGCAACAGTTACCTGACACTTTCCTAAACTGTCAGCTGTACTCCATTTTTCCAAATAGTTTTTTGCCAGTTAAAGCCAGGGTCAAACTTGGTGATAATTTTCCTCTGAAAGGCGTTTTCCTCCTGGAAAGAAGAAGATATTTAGCTATTCGGGACTGAATTTCTTTCTATAAATGATTCTGAGATCTTTTCTTTTCTTAGTCATATCTCACAAAGCACAAGCAGGGTGCGCTGCATATCAGGATTTTCATAGCAATCATTCTGGTCATTCTTCCTTTGAGGGGGGATCTCTGTGGGAGGTGGGGGTGGGGGGGGGGGGGGGGAAGAGGGGGGGGGGGGTGTTTGTAAACATTGGTGTGAAGGCATAGTTTAAGACTATCGTTTGGTCCATTATTTTCATCCACTAACCTGGGGGGGTGGGGGGAGGGGGGGGGGTTTTGGTTGGGGAGGCAAACCATGTACTCACACAAGTGATAGCGTCTTCTCGCAGACTCATACAAAATTGGGTCCAGAGAAAAATCATGCCCACACGCCTGAGATGCTCTGCTGCTCGTGGCTGTAAAGGACTACTTCTCATGAGTGAGGAGATGCTAAGAAATCAAAACGTAACCACCATAGTGTTAATGACAGTATTCTTTCCTGGATCTCAATGCTCCATTTTAATCTCACAACTGAATGTGCTCTTCTTCGTCTCTCTGGTCTTCTTCTTCTCTCTGTGCTTGTAAATATTCTATGGCCCCCACTTGGGGTGGCACTGCTGGAGCTTCTACTCCTCACTTCTAGGACCTTTTGGGTGAGGATTTCTGCTAGCTCGATGCAGCATTAAGGTGCCAGTAACGGGGGTTGTCGTTCTCTCTCCCTGTCCAGAATTATCCAGTCTTCTTTGTTTGAGCTATCTCTCCCTGTTGGGGGGGGTGGGGTCACTGATCTTTCTGCACTCCTCCTCCTGTAATTTCTCATTCCGGTCAGCTTGCCACAGTCTTTGAAGTCTTCTTCTCTTCAGCTGTCCAGTTCTTTTTGTAGCTCAATTCGTCTTTTCAGCTTTCATCTTCCCCTCTTATGTCTCGAGCGTGCATTGCAAACACTCCTTTCTCCTCCACCTTCCCTCTGGATCTTGCCCAGTCTCCCCAGAACAAACTTGCCTCCAAGTTCTAAATTTTTCCTTTCGGACTTTAGAATCTTTCCAGATGCCGTTGGACGTTCCTTTCAGCTTCAACCGGAGTCCTTTTCGTGCACGCCTTCTTTCTTTCTCCCCCCTAACCACTTGTCTCTAATTCCCTTTCTTCCTATCCATCGATGAATGTGTCAACTATTCTGTTCTTCCCTACAGCCAGTGAGGGTTGTTAGCTAATCAACATGGGTGTCTGGGATGGTTTAACCGTACTCGTAATGAATGCAAACAATTCCTTAGCCGATCTGCATGATCGCAGTTATAATTCAAGGTGCTACACCGCCATGGTGTCAATGTTGAGTGGCGTTAACGGGGTTAGATAGGGTGTCTGATTATAGGGAATTAACTAGATCACCAGTGATGACTGCTAGCTTAAAAGATTTACGAGTTGTACTTAATGTAAGTATAACATGAAGCTATGGAGTGCAAATGCGCCGCACTTTTTGTTGATCAATCCATAACACTAGTTTTTATTTTGATTCTAAAATGAACTCCCCTAAGAACACAATGTAAAAAAAAAATCCTGGTTCCGTGGCAACTCGAATTTGTTTAGTATTTAGTCAACAACAGATTTTTCTTCGACCTCTTGTCTGCGTAGACTCTGGGAGTATGGACCAGTTAAATCCTCACTAAGATCAAATATGATTTTGGGAGAACATGGGCTTTTGAGAGCGATTTTTTTGAATTTTGTTCCATTTCAAAAAACAGGATTTTTTATATGTTCGAAAATCTAGTTCTCTAATCGTTCAACTATGGGGAGCCATGGTCACAGCTGCAACTCTATTAAGATAATGGTAGAATAGATGAATAGAACTAAGTATGGCGTCAGACCATGGATCCGGAAAGAATGCTAGGAACGTAGCGATAGACCCCCCATTGTTGGCTATAAGGTTTGTTTGGTGCTCTTGGATTCAGTATAGGTAAAACTGAAATTAATGAAATATAAGCTGTAATCATGCATAAAAGGGGTGACGAGTTACGGTCCGCAGCCCATGTCTAGATAGATTGTGACTACAGGTACTCACTGCCATTAGTTAACGACGGATTAACTAAACGTAACTGAAAAAAGGAGTTACGTAAATTACGGCTGTGAATGTATCTGAACTACTGTATTAACTCACATAGTAGAGGGAGAGGGGTGGGGGGGCGGGGGGGGGGGGGGGGGGACTTCGATTTCAAAACAGCTGAAGCGAGCGTTCTTGCGGAAGCTTATACTTTAAGCTCGCCAAGACCAGCCTGGCCAAAGGCGGCGCCCTTTTTCTATTTGCGGTGTAAACTAACGTGGATATTACAGTGTGCAAACCAATGAAAATTTGGTAGATTGGTTTACTAACTTAAACCTACGATAGAGCGTATACTTATAGCAATGGAGAGTGGAAGGGGATCTTCATCGAGTTCAAAAAAATACAATGTCCACTTGCTATTTATTTTAGCTTGAATTCATCAGTAATAACTGGATCTATTAACTCTGATCTATATTCGTAAACATAAGAGATTAGCTATACACTCATCTAATGTCTTGCATCTACCTTACGATTAATCGAGGACAGCAGTGCGAAAAAATGCGCGAATCATAGATACGCCAAAGCGTGTGACATTTACATCTCCAGTGTTAGATACGAAAATATATATTATATCGCTATATCCGGGCGGATAATATATATATATATAAATAAGGGGGGGGGGGGCTATATATAATATAGTATATATATATATAGATATCAGAAATAATATATATAGTATGTATATCATCTATATATGAATATATATGATATATATAATGTACTATGGATATGTAATGCTAAATAAATATTCGATACACAATTAATTTCAGTTGTTTTTTTTTTTTTTTCAAGTGCTTTTTTTTTTTTGCTTGTTTTTTTTACTTTCCAATAATTAAGTATAGGAAACTAAAAGAGATTATATCAAGCAAATGCTGGTATGAATAATCTTAGGATAATAACACTTTATTTTATAACAGTCATCCAGACAGCTATGTTGTTATTTTTTTTGTCGCCCTCTTCTTCTTCCTCCTTAGCTATGGATGGGGTATGGTTGATGGGCGCTAATTTCACGTTTGTAATTCCTTTCACCTCACTTGTTCTTTCAATTATCAGAATTACTTGACCGCCAGAGTTTCTATCTCACATATAGCTCGAACGCAGAAATGGTAACTAATTGCTGAAGTTCTCATATTCTTTTCTAAGCACTTAAAAAAAAAAACGATCCTGAATTCAGTGATCCCCTTCTCCTCAGCTTCTCTGCATTCCCTAAGTTTTGGTCTTGCACACAAGTGGAACTCTTCCCTATTCACAAGGCAGGTCAAAGACAGGAGGCCTAGGTTTGTACTCTTTCCTGTTTTTCTTGAGTATGTTTACCTAACGCACTCGCACCAAATCATACGCACGTAACTCTTTAGACTTAGCATTCCAGAACAAGGCAAACAGGTGCTGTATATATTGCTTTCGTTGTCACTTGTAGCCCAGGTTCCGCCATGACTTGTGAGGCAGGATTTTGTAGTGCTGGTACTGTCAAGATGCCTCAGCTTAGCAAATTCATTCAGGAAAGCGGGAGGCAAGTCTGTATGCTCCTTATCCTTCTTACCTGCTATCCTTTATGCTGCATCCATTTCTCTAGTCTCTCAATGAAGCTTTTGCACCTGGGTTGTATTCCATGAATCTCTAATGCTTCCCTGTCATCCTTCCCCCTAGCTTAGCCAGCCTCGAAAGTTCAGTGCACAAGCGGGATCTGACATTCCTTTGTTTGTTCTATTAATTCGGGGGATACGAGGGGGGGGGGGTGTAAGCATTATCTATGGGCCAGACCAAATAAAACCTGTAACAAAACAAGGGAAGTGATAGGTCTAGATTTCTGTCCTCACCAACGAACAAAAGAAAGCCAATCATCCTCAGCATGGGGCTAATTTTCTTCCACTCAACAAGCCATGAAGAGCATGAGAGTCAAGGTTGATAAGCTTTTTGCTAGTTCTATTGTAATACAATCACATATGTAGTTTAGTATGTGTAACACGAAAAACTACAAAAAGTGGTGTCTGTAAGGCATGTGGGAATGAATGAAACACTATGGCGTCATAAGTAATGATTTCAGCATTTTAGCGAGACAATTTTCTACATTAGGAGGTGTCTCCCTCTATCATCCTTGCACTTGTCAAAACCAGCATTCTCTGCGTCATATCAGGTTCTGATAAACTAATTTGAGCATACTGCATTGGGATCAATATTTCAATAATCTGAGAATCCAGGTATCGTCTTCATATTCATACAATTGTCAGATTTAATATAAATTCTTTTTACTAAAAAGATATTAAAGAAAAAAGATACACACATATCCCCATAACAAAACAAACATCTACAACATTTGCACTTAATAACAGTAAATCCAATAAATTATCTAAACGGCGCAGAAAAAACCTACAGGGTGTCGACTGTTGAGCAAAACAAGGGTCAAAACGTGTTTTTTAAGTGACCTAGGGTTCCATTAAACAAACTTGTCCTGTTGTCCCTTTTGAAAAAATGTCCATTTTAATGTCCTCATATCTTTCCCCTAATAAAAATTCTCCCACCATACTTCAATAAATATCCCAAAAATCCCACCAGCTGCCCAGCCCCCAGATGATCAACTCCCAGGCACCCCCCCCCCCCCGCCGCCTAATCAAAAATCCCCATAATCCCCAAAATCCCAGCCCAGCCAACAAGTCCTTTATCCCCGCAAGGCTCCCCAGGCCTGAGGCCCCCCCCCCCCCCCCCCGGGGGGGCCCCCCCCCCCCCCCGAGAGGGGAATCCCAGCCCCAATGTCCTGATCCTTCCCCCTAAAATCCCCACATTGGCCCCCCCCCCCCTCTGACTGACTGTGCTATAAAACAAAAGCTGGTAACAAATATATCCTAACAATAAAAATAAAAACGTTATGTTCTTATGATAGGAAAATATGCTACGGAGGACTGTTTGTTGGTTATATATATCATGAACCAGGTGGGAGTTATGAAGGGAGACAATAGATAGATTCGATTATTTAGAGAATGAACAATAGATTGAGGTCCTAAACTAAAGAACAAGGTACTGTTTGGTTATATTATTGGCAGTTTATTTTGGAGTTTTATCATAGACGAATATCCCCTGAAGGGTTATAACACTGTTAACAATTATAATTATGTCCTAAACACAAGACTTTTTTTGGGGTTATATGCAGTTTTGTTGGAGTTATCAACGCCACTAGAACAACTGAAGTTTTTAAAAAGTACTGACTACGGCAATAGATTGTGGATCCCTAAAAGGACCTGTTTTTTGGTTCTATAGCCAGTTTGTTTTCAGTTTTTGGTTAGGGAAGTTAATCAGAGACAATTAGACTGACTGAAGTTAAGGACTGATGACAATTATATTGAAGTATGAGTCCCTATTATCCTTCCTTTTATTTTAGTCTTTTTTTCGCTTTTTTTTTTTTTCATATCGTCTAGTTCCAAAAATAAATCATAATTGGAAATAAATTACAATCATTAAATAACACTAAATTTTCCATATATTGCTCCAATTTTATATACTAATTTAATTTTTTTCTTCCTTCCTTTTCATTTGTCGTTTTTATTTTTTTTAATCTTTCATATTTCCAATTTTTTCCATTTTCCGTTCTTTCCTGTTGTCTTTCCCCTTTCCTTCTCCTTTTCTTTCATTTTTTATTTGGAAATTTCCCCAAGTTTTTCCTCTTTTCTTCCCCCAAGATACAATCAGTGAAGAAGAAATGAAAAAAACCAAAATATTATTAAATAATACAGGGTCGGCTGGTGTTGCTCTGTTCTTGAAAAGCCGAAAGCCCTCCTATACCTCCACCACCCAAAAGGAGAATAGCCCCCTCTTTATTTTTTTTTTTTTCTCTTCTTTTTTTTTTTTTCCTTTTTTCCTCGTTTTTTTAACAGCAAAGAGCCTCTCTCTCCCTCTTTTTTTTCCCTAAAGGCAAAGGTATCGTAAATTATGTATATTTAACCACCTGAAAACCCTTCCACAAGATTTATTACATTAAAAAACAAAGGAAAAAAAAAAAAAAGTCAAATGAAAAAAAAAAAAAAAGAAAAAAAAAAAAAAAAAAAGGCCAGTTTTGACTTCGACTAGTGAAATAGGTTCACAGGTCGAAGTGATGCCCTCAGGTAAGGCAAAACAAATCAATGTGACAAGCTTCTAGCTTCTTCTTTCTCTCTTTCTCTTCTTTTTCATTCTTCTTTCTTCTTCTTCCCCTTCTTACAAAATGAGCTTCACTTTGTTAAACAGTGACAAACCAACACGTACAACAACCTAGCTTCTTTTTGTTCTTTCTTTCTTCCGTCCCTAGCTTCGTAAGAACCAGCTTCTTTCTCTTTTTTTTTCTTCCTCTCTTCCTCTTCAAGAGTCAGTATCTCTGGCTGGCTGGCGGTCAAGGTTTCCGCGCGCGTCGTCGCGAAGTTCGTCTTCGTTTTGCGGGCGTGGTTTAGCTAAAAGTAAAATCCAAAAATCCTCGCCCGATTATATAGCAAGGGGTAATACCTTAAGGAAAGCTTTCCGTCGGTTTGGTTTCCTCCTGGGTTCCCCTCTGCCATACCTCCTCCCCCTCCCTGTGGTTCCCACTTCCCCTCCTTCCCCCTCCTCCCAGCGGAGCAAGTTTGATTTTTTGGTTCCTTCCATCCCTCCGTTTCGTTCGGGTCGTTCGTCGTATCAGTCGTCATTTGTTGTTTGCTCATACAAACCATATATACATACGAAATTTTACATACCCGCCCGCCGATAATTTTATTTATTTTTATATATGTCAGGTTTTTTTTTTTTTTTTTTCTTTCTTTCTTTCTTTCTTTTTATTTTTCTTTTTTTCTTTTTTTTTTTCTTTCTTTCTCCAGACTGCCCGATACGAGAGGGAATTTTTTTTTTTTTTTTTTTTTTGTGTTTTTTTTTTTTTTTTTTTTGTTTTTTTTTTTTTTTTTTTTTTTTTTTTTTTTTTTTTTTTTTTTTTTTTTTTTTTCTTCTTTTTTTTTTTTTTTTTTTTTTTTTTTTTTTTTTTTTTTTTTTTTTTTTTTTTTTGATTTTTTTTTTTATTTTTTTTTTTTTTTGTTTTTTTTTTTTTTTTTTTTTTTTTTTTCGGTTTTTTTGTTTTTTTTCGCGGTAGCCATCTTGGTGCGTGAAAAAAAAACAACTTTGACTCTCTCCTCCTGTGCTTCAACTTTCTGCGGGTGAGACATATAGATTTATTTTATATTCTGTCTCAGTAGACCTTGGTGAAAAATGAACGGTGATCGTGTGATTGGTTGAATGCAAAAAAAAGCAAATCTTCAGTAGTTTTTTCGATTTTTCGACGTTCGAACATAGTATTAACCAAGTAGAGTTGGTGGCTTACCCGGGTAGATGTTATTATGTGCTTAAGCCCCACACCACACTAACAACAAAACAAAACACCTACTACTGTCCGTTGTTCATTTACACATCATTCATCAACACAACATCATTTTTTCACAACGGACCATTTTCATAATAATAAAAATATAAAATATAATAATAATATTATATATATATATATATATATCATATAGTTAAAAAGGGAAAAAAAGGTAATTAAAAAATGAATATAATATAAAAAAAAAAAAATTAAAAAAGGGTTTGAAAATTAAATTATTAATTAATTTTTTATTATATTATTTTATTAAAGGTAAGTATGTTTTTGTTGGCTATGTGGTTGCAAAATTCGTTACGGAATATTTGTTGCTACAAAAGTTTTGAAATTCTTTCTACTTCTCCGAAACCTAACGGAAATTTAAAATGTCACAACACCACATCAAGAAACAACCAAAAATTCCGAATCAGTGTAAACAAACAAAAAAATCAAACGCATCACAAATAAGCAAAAAAAACGGAGTTATGGGTGTTAAAAATAAAATAAATTTCACTGCTAACTGAATATATTATTTCCAAAAAAACTAAAGTAGAACTGGGTTAATTTCCTTTCCCTTCTTTTTGTTTTTTTTTTTTTTTTTCTCCTTTAATGTTTTGTTAGTTAGTTGAGAATACAAAGAATAGTAAGAAAATATAGCGTAGACTTGTAATTTTGCAAAAAGATCTAATTTTAATTTAAAATTTCAAAAAATTATTAGTTGAAGCCTCAACGAAAAAATGCATATAACAATGTTAGGGTCTGAAAACTCTCACAACCCCAATCCTACCTAACGATCGACGATGGTTCTGGAAACTTACATAAAACTAAAACCACGCGGATTATTTTGGGTTGGGTTTTTCCATTTCTTTTTCCTGCTAATTTTTTTCGGGTAGCACAGAGGAAAGGGCCAATACGAGAAGCCGCAGCAAAGCATAACAAAAGCCGAAAAATGGCGATGGCGCGTGGCGGGGCGAGGCGTCAAAATATTAAGGGTTCGCGCGCATAATAACACTTATCGTTATTTATATTTAGGTAGGCGCACAATGGGCTAATCACACAGCCCTGTTTGTTTTTTTGCCAATTCAACTATCGAAATTAGCATGTCGCGGTCCCCACATGTCCCGCCCATGGAAGGGGGCCCCGTCTAGTGCACTTAGTTACCCCCCCAACCCCGTAACCCCCCATACCCGGACCTACTCTTACTCCCCCCCAAACCCTCTAACACCGTCTTTTCACATCATCACTTTCACGGGTAGAAAGGTTCCTGTCCGAATTATGAGATTATAATGAGAAAAACTCTTATTATATATAAAGGTGGCCCTGTTAATTTAAGGTTAGGTCTATGTTTGCAAAATTTTTTATTTTTTTATTTTTTTTTAATTTTTTTCGTTTTAGGAAACAGCAGCAGGATAAACTCTGCATCTGATCATTTTTACACAAAGTTCCTAAATTTTGCTATACAACCTCGCGCTCCTCAAAATTTTTGCGTAAAACAAAACACCTCTCGGCCTGTCGCTCCAGAACACGCTCGCACACAACCCTCGGCCGGCTCTCGTAACGAACCAATCGACTCGCTCTCGCAAAACACAAGAAAAGAACCTTTAATACACCCAATATCCGGATAAACAACCCCATGACATTTGCATTCATCACACCCAATATCCCGATCCTAACCTACCGAACTCCCACTTATTTTTTTTTTATTTTTTTCGGGCGTATTCGTTTTTTCCGTTTCGTTTTTTTTTTTTTTTCGCGTTATTTTTCCGATTTTTTTTTTTTTTTTTTTTTTTGTTCCGTCCTTTTTTCGATCGTTCGATTTTGTGTATCTTCTTTTTTTTTCGAGCTTTTCCTGCATGCAACTACGGCAAATTGGCAACAAAACCTTGGGGGGGAGAAAAAAAACCATCTAAAAAACCGAGAAGAGTTAGCACTCAGCAGTCAAGCATGCAGACATAGGAGGGCGGTGGGGAGGGCGGCGGTTTATGGTTCGTGATTAGCGCAGAGGTTTGCTTTGTTTTTTTCCCACTAACCTTTTCTCAAACACCTTCAATTCCGTCTCACAAACTTGTTTTTTTTGTTTTTGTTTTTTTTGTTTTTTGTTTCCCATTCCTTTATTCATTTTTTTCTCTCCCCTCAAAACAAACTTTTTTGGGTGTTTTTTTTTTTTTATCTTTTTTTGTTTTTTTTTTTTTGGCGCCGTTTGCTCCCTGTGAGACGAGATGACCTTGCAATCAAACACCGAAATCACCGGCAGATGATCATCCACCGGCGGCAACACTCGCGCGCTTTCCCCATCACCCCCAAATTATAAAAACAAATCATACACACACAACCACGGACACCGGATCACCGCTACACCGGCGATATCACACCTAAGTCAACCAATCACACCGCGCACCCGCGGACCGTCGGGGCGGCTATCACCCCCAACCGCCGCGGCGGACACCACCACACCGCTCCGGCCGAACTCACCGCTAACCGCCGAATCATCTCCACCGCTAACACCGCGCCACACCGCGGCGCGCCACCGAATCACCGATAGAACCTGTTGCATAAAACTCAACCGCAGTGCTGTTTTGCGAACACATAAATCACCGCGCTTTTTTTTTTTTCTTCCTCTCTAAATAACTAATATTTATATATAAGGCAGAGCTGTCTCGTAACAATAAAAGCCCCCAGACACTTTGGTTTTTGTTTTTATTTCCCCCAAGCCACTACTGAAAAACTCTGCCCATCCAGCTCTGCGACGGAACGACTACAGTACTACTACACCTACTTAACTGCTACGGGCAATGCCACTGCGGCGGAGAAGGGACTCACTACTCTAAAAGACTGCGACGGGAAAGCGGAAGAACGTGAAAACTTACGGGTCTTCGGAGGTAAACGGAACGCCATGCTACTACTACCTCCATCTGCGACGGCGGGCCCTTGTGTAGGCAGATGGGGCCCGCCCCGACGCGCGAACGGGCTCGCCGGCGACGGGCGGGGGACCCCTTTGTAGCCCGCGACGCACCATTTTTAAAAAAAAAACCTCTGGTGTTATAGCGTTAAAATGGGTATTTTACTTTGTGTCGAATCGAATAAAAACGTTTACGGGTTTCAATAACGGTTCCAGTCAGGGGCAAAAATTCTGGAGCCTTGTTCTAAAACTATAAGCGACAAAAAAAGACGAAAATGCATGACCAAGTGCACAGCCAATGCTAAAGTATATCTTGACTAACTCTACAGTTCTTTTCTTATCATGATGCTAGTGGCTCTGAGGTGCAAGCTGCTAGAGTTGCTAACAGTGGCTAAGTGGCTATAACCCTTAACAGGCTACTTAGTGGTGCAATGGACCCTCCACCCACCCACCACCTAAACTCGTGCAACCATTGCTTTCTTGCTTAACAGCTTTCTCATATCGTCCTTTTAGGCTCTGTCTGGCTCCAAAACCCGCAGACCGCATACCATGTTGCAAGCTCCAAAGCAAACCCGCCGCTCTAGAGACATATTCAGTGCAATGCAACCCCAACGGGGGTGCAACCCACCCTCCCCCTCACCGGCCTCACACCCGCCTCTTCCCAACCCTAAAAACAAACCCTAACGAAGCCAACCTCTAAAGACCTGCACCATCCCCTCTTCGATCCTTCCACCCAACAATGCCATCAGAAATTGGCCGGGCCCCAACTCTATAGGCCACACATTTGTTGCGCGCCCCAGATCAATAACTCAAATAACATAAACCTTCGCATATTACCTTTATTATCATCTCGTACGTAACCCGTAATAAAAAAACGTAATAAAAAAAAAACGCTAAAAACGCCAGGGGAAAACGAAAACGAAAAAAAAAAAAAAGATAAAAAAACGCCAAAAAACGAAAAGCGGCGATTCCGCAATTATATAATTATATCGTAATCATCCAATAGCAATTTAAGCCAACTTAAACGCACAAAATATGTCCAATATGGGCAAAGCTTAACAACCTTAACCATCCTGTTTTTCCCCAATCGATCATTTATTTTTTAATAAAAATGGCGAAACCATAACAGAAAGTATTGAAAAACTTGTTTAGGTTGTTTGGGACAGAGATCAAAAATGGCCCATATACTACATACATAGCAGGGTCCTGTGAAATTGACAGCTAAAAAAATGGAGTAAGGCATTATAACAAAGAGAGAACACATTATAGAAAAATCAAAGAGTTTTACACCATTATTAGTAAAAAACCGACAACACAAGTCCAGGTCATCCTTCATCGCAGCACAAAGACACCTAACCACTCCACATCACTCCTCCCCACCCCCCGCCAACACCCCCCAGTCCCCCACCCCCCCCCCCACCCCCCGCGCCCCCCCCCCCCCCCCCCCCCCCCCCCCCCCCCGCCCCCCCCCCCGCCCACCCCCCCCACCACCCCCCCCCCCCCCCCCTTCAACCGATACCACCCCCCACCCCCCCCCCCTCCTGACAAAACCCTACCGCTACCCCCCCCCACCCCAACACCAGTCCCCCCCGCGAGCCCCCCCGACACGCTCCCACGCCTACTCAATCACAAACAGAAAAGTTCAGTCCTCGCAACCACTGTTATGTAACTTCATCATTCCCGAGAATAATTTTATCAAATGTTTTGTCTTTTATTTTTCTTCCTTCCTTCTTCCTCTTTTTTTTTTTTCCTTTTTTTTTTTTTATTTTTTCCCTCCCTTTCCTTCTTATCCCCTTGCCCCTTAAGGATACCTATTCTCTTTCTATTCTGTTTCTTTGTGTCCCGATGTTGGTGTTGAAAAAAAAAAAAAAATAAAAAAAAAAAAAAAAAAAAAAAAAAAAGAAAAAAAAAAAAAAAAAAAAAATTGATATCCGTGCTTTAAAAACGGAGGACAATAGACCAACAAAAAAATTAAGCCAAACTAAAACGGACGGGCCACAAGTCCTAATCGTCATGGTGGTAGAAAATGAAACTAAAAGTAAGGTTAGATATGAGTACCAAGACATAAAAACATAAAAAAAATATAAAAATTAAACCGAAGTATCTGTCCTATGAAGGTCAAATAAAAATCGAAGGTCCTCTATAACGTAACGCTAAAGATACGAGAATGAATTTCCTCATATCAAAGCTACCCCTTTTTTGTGTTGTGCATTTGCCGCGGTACAAAGAAATGCGCGTTTTTTTGGGTGGGGGGTCGCTTTGTGGGGGTCCCGCCGGAAACGAAACGACGACAACACTACGAAGCGAAGTTCTTTAATCTAGACCGAATAAACATATCATTTCTCTCAAAAGGGAGTTCCTGATTGGAAAACCGAAAACCAAATGCAGTACCTATTGTGATACATAGGAGAAATGTGGCCCACATTGTGTTTTCGTGATAATATATACCCTGAACATACCGACCTTCCTCTGCCGTGACCCAATTCAATTTAAAACCCCACCGGTGCACAAACTCGAACGTTTGAAGCAATGTGAAATAGGACTACAGAAGTCCCAACCAGAAGCGTACGCTTTATAATTTACAAACTTTAAGTTATTTGGTATAGCGTTCACACACAAACAAAAATTTAACCACTGTCTTTATAGCAAAAGCTGGTTGAACCAGTGGTGGCAAGGGGGTTGTGCCTCGGGCTATAAAAAAAGCTAGAGTGACGGCGCTGATTAGCTGAGACAGCTGCTGACCACGACCCCTCGCCTTCTTTAGCAGACCGGCTCGTCGGGAGTCGATAAATATCGGTAGTACGCCCTCCCCCTTGACCTCTCACACACCTCCGTCTCCGGACAAAAATAGTTATAAGCAATGCCATTGGTCAGGTGCTGCGATGACCCAATGTCTATTTATTTTGTTCACCAGTGAGGAGTTGTGGCCGTGGTGTCTTGAGAGTATAACGGGATTCACCGCAGGTTAAATCACCACGTTTCGGTTCAGGGAGTCTAAAAAAACTGTAATAGAACAGTGTCCACTCCCACCTCCGGTGGGAAAGGCTTATGGTAATAAAAAAAAAAAAAAAAAAAAAAAAAAAAATGGTATGGGTTTTTTTAAAAAAAAACAACAAACCAAGATAATTAGTGACCACGACACGAACAACGCGACACCAAGTCAAAACGCTTACAAAAGCAACACAACAGCAAACAAGGACAAACAACCATCACCAATCCCTAAAAAAAAAAGTGCATGACTCAAACAGTAACCGTAGATCAGGTTCAATAAAAACAAGAAATACAAAATGTAACAACAGAAACTCAGATATCCGCGGCAAAAAAAAACCGTAAACCACAGTCACAATTGGATAGTGCCCCAACAGAAAGATCCTTGGTGCAAGCAAATCAAAGTGCAAGTGCAAAGCGAAACAAAACAAAAAACAGCAAGACCACCAATATACTGTTATACCGCAAACACCGCTAAAACACAAAAAACAAAAACAACAACCCTCCAACCCTAATCACTCACTTCACTACCCATGGTCACTATCCACCTACTGCACTG
>JAMPIV010015297.1:0-65386 GCA_024509875.1 Oreohelix idahoensis | reverse complement strand
TGGGCCCCCATATACGCAGATCTTGGTTGGTGATGGTATTCGGCCAAAAGGATTTGGTGAATTTTTCCTTAGCGCATGTTGTGTGAAAAGAGGACATTTCGACTTTCCTTCTCTGTAACTCTCCAGCATTCCGCACCATAGAGAAGCACAGAAAGCACACAGCTCTGATATAATCTTAATTTTGTGCTTGTGCTGTATTGATCTGAGGGACTTCCAGATGTTGTTTAGGTCTAAATAAAGGCTGTTCTTTGATTGTTGTTCATTCTGCGATTGTTGATGTTGTTTTGCATGCCCCAGCCCTTTGGTGTTATTACTATGCGATCCTAGGTATGTTGAAGGAAGGTTGTCTGTTCTGTAACCAGTTGGTCTGATTTCCTTACAGATATGGGAACCTCAGGGTTATGCTCCAATTGAGCATCATGACCTCTTGACTTCTTTAAATTGATGTTCAATGGCCCACCTGCTGTAGGCTAACACTTATTTAGTCTATCAGTTTTTTCCTGGATGTGTTGATGTGGAATGTTGTTAGTAGTGCCAAGAGTGTCATCCTTGCATAAGTTCCAAGGAATCTTCCTCATGTTATTTATAAATGTAGTCCATCTTATTCCTCTTGATACTGCCCTCTGCTTATCTGGCGCATCATCACCCAGATCTATCAGACTGTTAAAAATAGAGTTAGGTTGATAAGGGGCATCCCTTACGGTGTTTTGCCTTAGTTGTATTCGTTTACTATAGAAGCGCATGCGCAATCGTTTACATGATTGAGCAGTTTATTATTGGCAGAATTCTATTGCCCCTTCATTCACTTGGTGAACACAGTCAAAATTCAGTAGACCTTCTTTAGCGTTGATACAAGTCATGCTCCGTGGATACGATGGGATCTGTGTCTTTTCACTTTCCAAATCTTTTTTTATTAGACCTGTTCAAGCCGTAAGTCTGAAGTACCTACATCTTTGTTTGTATTTTGAAGTTAGCTTGGTATATAAGCGGCTATCTTACTTTATTTGATCTTATATTATGCTCAGGGTCAGTTCCTATTGCAATGTCCAAAGGTTGTAATATATTAAACTTTAGTGTATAACCTGGTCATGTGGACCATTCTGGGATAGCATGTTCGCCCTCAAAATTATTTTGATCCTTGTATTTCCTTCAAGTACAAATCTTCCATGTATCACCTATACCCCCGGCTGTCTGGCGCTTGTCAACTGCCGTCTGTTCTTGAATGACCGATGTTGATAATTATTATGACTAGTTTGGTTGTTGATGCGATTTGTTATCATCTGTCGTATCTGACTTTTGTACACAAGCGTTTAGCTTCTGAAACCTTGATGCTCCATGAGATTACAAGGTTCCTGCGTAATTATATTGGGGGCTTGCTGGTCATTTGCTTAGGACTTAGCTCAACCTCAGTATTATTCAGTTTGTTAAATTATTGCAGTCGACCCATGCATTCTTATGCTAGTTTAGGGAATAGAATGCACGATTTGAAGCATGATATGAGAATCTCCACGCGAAATGTTATGTTTCCTGGCCAGACCTTGTAATATTTTTTGAGCTGTTTCAATTGGCCTGTTGTTCCCAGTGCTTGGGATCTGCAGTTCGATTCTGTAAAAGTGTGTAGATGCAACAGTTCTTTCGAGGTTTTATTCCTGTTTTTCGAAGTGGAACTATATAGATTCTCTGCCTGCTAGGGCCGTTCAAGTGGATTCCTTGATCTTCTGTTCTAGGATTGAACACTATGCCTTGCTATTTAAGCCCTCAGGTATTTTCCATATGTTTCCCAGTGTGATGTCGGAAAGGCTCTTAGTTCATGCTCTTGATAATGTAGCGCTCGTCTTTGGAATTAGTATTGATGCATTTTACTGCTATAATTTGCTGAGAGTGAGAGTGCTGGATGAACAGTGCGATTACTGCAGTCCCTAATTCCCACATGTTTGCTTGTCTGCGAGTGATTGTTCTACCGCATAAATGTCTCTGTGGGCGAAAGTATCATGCACTGATGTATTGTGTTCCTGTACCTGATAACAAGAGTGATTCTATGTGCTTACTTCCCAGTCTGACGAGACGATCTCCCAGCTCTTCAAGTGAAATGTGGTTCCTGTTGTTCCTACGTTGATGGTTGCTGCTGTCCCTGGGAAACGTTGTGCTTAGTGGCTTGATGAGATTTCTGCATTGCTTACAGGGTATGTCTTCGAAGTGTGTAGGTATGCATTTAAGCTTACTCGTTACAAGAGTTCTCTTTATCGACTTTGTTTTACAAACTGTTGCAATTGCTTGTGAGTGAAGCCCGACTCAAGTCGTGGAATGCCATCTGTATTTTTACAGCCGTAGATCGTTTTCATTTTCCAGGTAACATTCCTATTTGTGTCTCTGGTGGTTTCCTTTGTTCAGGAGTTTCTCTGAAGTGCTTATTCTTTGCCCCTCTTTGTTTGCGCCTGTCCCTCTAAATTGTCGTGATGAGATGTCGTTGCCTTATCTTCTTTACTAAAATGCCATATAGATTGTTTGCGTACACTCGTTTTTACGCTGATGAATTTAGCTCTATGTTTTGTATACACGTTTTGGTTACTGAATTTGTCTCTTCAAGTGACTGGTCTTCAACTCGTTCGCCTGTCTATGCAAGATATCTGTCTTGGAAAAATTCCTTTATGTTGGCACTCGGAAATTGGCGTTGTTTGTAAACTTCCTTGGGTCCATCGTTGAGCGCTGTTACTGTTCGCTATCTATAGTTGCTTTAACTGGGGGACTTCGCTTCTGTTTTGCTCATTCTTTTCATTTTATCCCGTTTCTCAGTTGTTGTTAATGGTGTTTAATGTTCTGGAGTTTATCCACACTTGCATTCTTCTATTGTCTGAATCCCAAGCTGAATGATATTTGCTGCTTTCCTTCTCGTTGATAATATTGTTGAAATGGTGTTGAATTTCTGGTTCTATATCGTCAAGTCGCAGTGTCTATTTCCTGACTGACTGGCAAAATTGATATCGTTTCTTTATATCAGCCACAAAAGCTTTTCTGGTAAGGGGGTCCTTCAATTTGCTGATGTCAAACCTTTTCTGTGTAGTTACAGTTGGTCCAGCCGTTTCACTTTCAGTTTTGCTACTACTTAATGGTGATCACTTACCACATCTGCACCTCTTTCTTACCTTCACATCTTGTAATGCATGTTTCTCCATCCTACAGTTAATCAAGATGTGGTCTATCTGGTTTCTGTCCCGACCATTTGGTGATTCCCATGTTAATTTGTGAATTTCTTTATGTGGGAAAAGTGTTCCTCCAATGACCAGGTTGTTAATACTACAGAAACTTATTAATTTATCCCCATTTTCGTTTTAGAGGTGTTTCCGCTGCTGCCGCATTGGGAACATTTCCCCATTACTCTTTCATTATATGTATTGTGTGTACCAACTTTCGCATTGAGGTCTCCCATTACTCTAATAAGATCATATCTAGGTGTGTCTTACATTTCTTTCTGCAGTCGTTGATATACTTCATCCTTGACCTCTTCATCGCTGTCATTCGTTGGTGCTCATAAGCATTGTATTAATTGTAAGTTATTGGTGAATCTACCCTCTCAATCTTAATCTTATCAGTCTGTTGTTGATGGGTTTTCCATTCCAGTAATGTCCTTTCTATTTCCTTTCTGTAAAATAATGGCTACGCCTTCATTGTGCTGTCCATCCTCTCTTCCAGAGGTAAAGTACTGTTTCTCACTGTTGCTGTTTTAACTTTTCCTGCCCTGTCCATCTGCTCTCGCTAATTCCCAGTAGAATGTGTAACCTATAGTTTCTCTTTCCTGCCGTCACCTGTTTTAGTTTTCCTGTCTCATTCCTTGTCCTGACATTCCCTAATCCTCTTCTTGTATCCTGTTTTGCGGTCAAGACGTTCATTCTCATGTCAGTGGCTTCTTTTCAGCTTTCACCAAATTCACACACTGACAGTCATACGAGCCTCAGACTCCGGATGTCCGTCCCGCAGCAAAGTTTGTTTATTCTGTTGTTGTTGTTTCCGTAACTTCAATTTTTTTTAGTACATAGACAGGGTGGATGTCAAGCCTCGCTATTGCGTTAAAAACCCCCCAAACCTGCGTAGGACCAGGAGTGTACTTGCTTCTTAGTGATCTGACCCCTGACCCACGCAAACCTGTCTCACGCCTTGTGCTATAGAACCTTCCAGGAGTAAAACTCCCGGATGGCATAGCTTCTGGAGGGTAAATTCTGGGGTACGCAAGCCGCGCATACCTCGACAAAGGGGTATTGGACACGGTCAGTGGAGGAAACTGTTTGGTAGTTGTTTTACTAACAAGTTAGATCAGTTATAGTAGTCTGTTGCAGCCAAAGTGGTAGAATAGTTTACATCATCTTAGTTAGTTGTAGTCAAAGTTAGAGCCTGTACATAGTGTTTTACCAATAGCTAGAATAGTATAAATTGTAGTCTAAAGTCAGAAACCTGTGGTGTGGAGTTAGTACATACAAGTCAGTCAGTTTTATTAGTGAATCTGGTCAAAATTGTGGTAGTGTTTTTACATATCATCTAAGTTGTTATGGCCAGTAGTCAGCATGTATAAAACTGGTTCTAATACATCTTAGTTGGGAGTTGTCAGGTCAGCCTGGTGGTAGTGTTCAAAACAGTCTTGGAGTTATGAGTACCTCTGTAAGCCGTGTGGTAGTGTTTAACAAATCTCAGATGGGTTATTAGTGAAGTCAGAAACAGCCTGCATATTGTGGTACCAAAGTTCAGTAACAATACTCATGGTTATAGTAGAGTTAGACCCAGTAAGCCTATCTGGTTTACCAAAGTTTAGGAACAATGCAGATGGTAGTTATTGGAGTTAGACAGTCCGCCTGTTGAATGTACCAAAGTTCACAACATCTCCAGATTGGTTTACTGAAGTAAGAACAGTCGGCCTATTGATGGTACCAAAGTTTAGTATCATCTACAGCTGATTGTACTGTCAGTTCAGAACTGTGGGGTAGTGTTGTCATCATCTCAGTTAGAACAGTAGTCAGATAAGCCGTGGGTAGTGAAGTGTCGACAACATCTAGAGTTCATAAGTTAGTGCAAGGAGAGGCCTTTCTGTGGTAGTGTTTACAACTATAGCTGCAAGTTATAGTAGTCAGTAGAAGACTACTGTGGTAGTGTCTTGTAATCACCATCTGGGTGTTATTAGTAGTCGAGTCATGGCCGTGTGGTAGTGTTCACGCTGACTATGGTCACTGTTTGGGTGTATGCCGTAGTGCAGTCAGCAATGAAGTGGTAGTGTTTTAAACATTCTGGGGGGTTAACACGTAGTCAGTCAGCCTGTTGTGAGTGTTTACGGGCATCATCAGTTTAGGAGTTTGCTCGTCTAATTAGAATCGTTATGTTTTAGGGCCAGGTAACTTCTCAGTATGCGTGTCACTACAGGACAAAAGGCATCCCCTGCATGAGTACATAGCTGACATCAAAGGAGCGAGACTAAAGAGGAGGATGTCATGGATGGCACAGGCATAGGAGACTATTAGACAGGTGACCACAGTTTAAAGTATATTCAAAGGAGAAGAGTGGAGTAAGTCAGATGAGAGATGGATGAACTACCAGCAAGTCATCATTCGCCTGGTTGAGAATGCAAAAAACTGTGGGCAATGGGAGAGCAGAGCTGGATGTTGATAGTTATTACAGCTTATGTCACCCATGGTGGACATGATGATGGGCCCTCCCAGAGGTAGGTAGCAAGGCAGAGCCGTCTCCTTGACATGCACCCCTTCTCAGGACTGGATGACCAACCGTCATCCACCCAATTAGTGGGTCTAGTGTGACCTCCTTCCAGCTGAGCCCACCCAAGTTGGAGAGTCCTCTGCGGGGTTTGCAAGGAATGCACAAACCTCTTTTCTTTGCTGCAAGGATAAGAGTGTTGATAAAAACTGAATCCCTGGGGCTTGTAAGAAGAGTAGTTGTCAGCTGTATCAAAAATAATTATTATCTTATTGTGTAATCCTTAGCAGTAGAGAAATTACAGACTTTCATATGTGGTTGCTCAGAACAGAATGAATGAAAGGGTAGGGACATGATCACCAATGTGAAACTGAGGGAAAAAACCAGACAAATACCTGTGGAAGAAGAGATGAAGATAAGGTGCTGGTGTTGAATAGGACACACACTGAGGAAAACAACTGATAGTATTAACATGGCAGCCCTTGTTGTGGAACACCCAAGGATAATACAGTGCTCCACAGGAAGTTGAAGGGTAATGAATGAATATGATTCTGAATGCCCGAGCACTTGTAGTGCTTTGGTTCAGTCTTTCTGTAGGGAGGCCAGTTACAGCCCCATGCCCCATAAGCAATCAATAGGAGCGTGAGTAATCATATGTATCATCTTAATTTCTTTTCAGCTGCCAAACAAGGCAGGGCTTCAATTTTGCTTTCTACTGATTATTATAAGTCACCATCATCATAAATATTTGATCATCAGCATTGCAAATGTCAGAATCAGATTTTCATATTAATTGGAAATGTCAGCAAGATTCTCACAGTCATTACAAATATCAAAATCAGGTTCTCACGGTCATTATAGATGTCAATATCAGATCTCATATTTATTACAAATGTCAAAATCAGATTCAATAATATATACTTTATTAGGTTCCCTGGATTTCCTGGGCTCCAACTTTTATATAGCAGATCTTGATAGTGATGATCAACAACCTCCATCTAACCCACCTAGCTACTACAACGACAGAGGAACTCGAGGTGAATTTGACCCAAACTGGGTGGGGTATGTGAAAAAAAAATCATCAGTGAGATTTAAACGTTTTTGTATAACAATGAAATTTATTTACTATTCACACAAGAATTGCTTACGTTTTTGTCAAACATGGAAACAAGATAACTTTTTTAGCAGGTTAATCATGTAAGGGGGATAATAATGAAACGTAGCAACTTTTTTTAGCAGGTTAATAGTGTAAGGGGGGATAATAATGAAATGTAGCAACTTTTTAAGCAGGTTAATAGTGTAAGGTATTGATGGAAAAGATATAAGAATACTCAGTAACCTTTATTGGGAGCAAACTGCCACAGTAAGATCTGGAAGGGATTATTCACCATACATAGACATATAAAAGAGGTGTCAGACAAGGTTGTGTGCTGTCCCCCTGCCTATTTAATCTATACACCAAAAAAATTTTCAAAGTGATATAGGAAATACCAAGACTGAACATCAGTGGAAGGTCAATAAACAACCTTAGATATGCAGATGATACAGTGTTGTTAGCTGAAAGCGAACAGGAGTTACAAGAACTAGTGAAGCAAGTGAACAGTATAAGTCATGAATATGGATTGGACATTAATATTGAGAAAACAAAAACTATGATAATTAGCAAAAAAGACAATAAGCCCACATTAAAGATAAGCATAAATGGGAAAATCCTGGAACAAGTCAAGAGCTACTTATATCTTAGTCATATATACTGAAGCACATTAAAAACGCACCACCTGTATAATCCAGAACAGAGTGTGAAATGTAAATATAAGTGTTTACAAGTTTACATATTTGGAATCTTTATTCATTTTCCTATGAATCCATGCTGGTCATTAATTTGTACATTTGATTGTTATGAAATTCATTGCATTCTGTGCAGGCAAGGGAGAAAACCAAAAAATGCAACCAATAAAAAAAAATTCATTCACACTATCCTCAGTATCTGGTATGTCCACCGTGTGCTTGCAAACAAGCTTGGCAGCGGCTCCGCATGGAACGCACAAGTCTCTGAAGGAAATTCCGGGGAATCAAGTCCCATTCACGTGTAAGAGCAGCTTCGAGCTGTTGCAGATTAGCTGGAGAACCTTGCCTGTAGACTCTGCGTCCAAGCTCATCCCGCAGATGTTCTATAGGGGACATGTCTGGTGATAGGGCAGGCCAATCAATCGTCACAATGTTCTGCTGCTGTAGATATTGCTGCGTAATGCATGCACTGTGCGCACGTGCATTTATCCTGCTGGGAGAAGCTGCCAAGTCTGGATTATTTGTGAACGCAGGAGCAAACCAATGCATTCCAGAACTCATCTCGATATGTCACAGCATTAACATTTCCACGGAAGACGTGAAGAGGCAAGCGATGGTGAAAAAAACTGAATCCTCCCCAAATGTGAATACTGCCACCTCAAATCGGTTTGTGACGAAAACACAGCAATCTGAAAGCGCTCTCCCACACCGTCGCCAAATCGCATTACGGTCCATCAGCCCCAAAGGATATGTTGAATTGCTTCCATCTGTGGGGAAAAAAATAACAATAGGACAGCATTCCACTGCAGTCTAGTCCATCTGACATGTTGCTCTGCCCATTGTAGCACGCGGGACGATGTCTGTGAGTCAAGTTTGGGTCCAACATAAAGGTCGTCTTGCAGTTAGGCCTGTATCTCTGAGTCGTCGTATGACTGTCATTCGACGATACTTGCCCACGTATAACCCAATATTGTGCTCTTGCTGTCTGACTTGCGGGGGAAAGAAACGATTTCCTTAGGTGCGACTTTTTTAAGCCCCCAACCCCAAAAAAAAAAATTTGAAACAATCAATGCGCTGGGGGTAGTAACTTGTGGTTCGGCCACTCCCAAGTCTATCCCGGGCACTGCCAGTGGTTCCGTAACGTTCATTGAGACGTACAATAGTGCTGTGGTGGCAATTCATCCTTCTGGCAATGGCCCGCGAGCTCATTCCGGTCTCCAACATACCACTGGGCTCATTGGCGGGTCGTTTTTAGATAGTCGTGGCTTTTCAAAGCACATGTTACTGGGTGTTTTGTCTCACCGGCCTTCCCTTTTTTCTACTGAGTTATACTGCCACAAAGCGTACACATCTTCACGGTCATAGCTCTTGGGAATCGTGTTGCACGTGTAACTTCCAATGTTTTCATGTAGTATGTACACAAACCCGTGGGTTGACTCTGCACTTTCCATTCCAGCAGCCATTCGCTCTCTACCTCATGACAAACACGGGGAAATATCAATTCCCACACCTTTTTTTTTCCAGCTTCTTGGCATCAGTCTATGATAATAGTTGGTGCGTTTTCAATGATGCTTCAGTATAATAAACATGAAAGATGGCAGATGTGAAACAGAAATCAAGAGGAGAATAAGGAATGGACAAAGCTACATTCAACAACATGAAACATTATTAACTGACATCTAAACAGGTTTAATCTCAACAATTTAAATACTGAGAATCACCAAAAGTGTTATAAATTATTCTGGGCATTACTGTTATGGTGTTTGTCGAAACATGGGACGATGAATAAGCAATTGGAAGAAAAAGAAAGAATTGTGGCTCTTGAAATGTGGATATAGTTGAAGTAATGGGGTGCGTATTCTCATGGAAAGAGCTGGAAAAAAAATAAGGATAGTCCTAGGAAAATCGAAGTATGAAAAGAGGAACCTAATGAGGGAGGTTCAAAGTTCGGCAGCCTAAAATAACTTTGGCCACATAAAAAAGGCCATTAATACCTTGCAGAAAGACCATAATTAGAAGAGAGTTGAAGGCAAACGTTGCAAGGGGAAGACAGCGCTATAAGTGGGAAGATAAACATCAAGAGGATGGGACAGGAACGAGTCTATCAGAGTTGCACCACAGACAAAGAGCAGAAGACGTTGGAGATCCATTACAGCAACCGTCGTTGGGGAGTTCGCAGCTGGATGATTGATGATTTTTTTTTTTTTTTTTTTTTTTTTTTTTTTTTTTTTTTTTTTTTTTTTTCTGCGTACGCCCGCTAATACTCGAGGCGAAATCTCAGGTTATCATTATTATATGTCTAACCTGGACATTGAGTTTACGTGAGTATCCCTTTATTTTTCTTGTTACAGAGACGGTGTCCCTCGCCATTCAGGCAAATACTCGCCGATTTCGGAAGTACGCATTGCAGCTGGGTCGGCTCAGGAGCCGCCAGTCCCTGGTCGACGACACTCCTTCAAATGTCCTCGCCAGGTCTCGAGTTAATCAGTCCAAATCCCGTTCGACGAAAAATCCTCAAATGCCGTCGCCCGGGTTTGATCCTGTATCACCCGGTCGCCAGAGCGGTGTTGTAACCACTACGCTAGCGCGGCTCCATGATGATGATGAATAGTGTAAGGGGGGATAATAATGAATTGTAATCTAGCAACTGTTTTTAGCAGTATAATAGTGTGTGGGGTGATAATAATGAATGTAGCATCGGTTTTTAGCAGTTTAATAGTGTGAGGTGGGATTAATAATTCACATGTAGCCACTGCAGCTGGTGCATTTGCTTTATGCAACAGATTCTTTCAAGAGAGGCTCTAGCGAGCAGTAGTTGACTGTGTGTTCTGTAAGAAGCTAAAAAAAATAAAACAAAAATAAGGAAAGACGATTTTCAAATTATTTTTGTTTAAGTATTTCTTCACAGGATCTCAGTTCTAGCTGGTTGTAAGGTGAGTCTTTTTGGAATTCGAAAGATGCATGAATTGGTTTCAAAGGATAACTACAACAAACGTTCCAGTTTACCTCTCGGAGAACGGCCTCAGTGACCTGAATGGCACCCTGTATGACTGGCACCAGGATACATTACTACCGCCTTACTTAAGTGAACTTCTCAAAGGTTAGCAGGGTACCATGTCTGTGTTCATAATAGACAATTCGTTAACATTCCTTGTTGCCCCTATGGAGCCATGGAACCATCACGGTAGCTGGTCCTCTAGCAGGAAGCCTGCATCAAAGCATTCACATGCACTTACCACAGTGGGTCGTGGCTTTTGTTGCTAATCTGTTTTATTTGATGAAGTTGTCAGCATCATGGACAATCCAAGATGCACAACCTCATGGAACACCACATGGCACAAAACCTCATGGACAACACCACTCCATGCAAACCCTCATGGGACCAACCGTCAACTCATGCACAAAACCTCATGCACAGCTCTCATGGGACAACCTTCATGCACAACCACAACATGCACAACCACATGCACAAAACCCATGCACAACCACATTTAATCACTTTGTAAACGACATGCCTGTGGGGTTAGCAATAGTCCTATTTTTTTTGCCTCATCAGAGAACCCTGGGAACTTCACGTCTGTGTTCATTGCAGTAAAATATGTGGCCATCATTCCAAGTTAGACTGCCTAATGATGATTGCTGAACTCTACAAACACAGTTCTGGGGAAACTTGTTATGTTTTTTTTTATTTACAACTATATAGTCTCGTGGATTTTGTGAAACAGCTCAGGACTCTTGTTCAGGAGGGACCAACAAAAAAGAATAGAAATAATGTTACCATGAGGAGACCAACAATAGAAATAATGTTTGTTACCATTAGGAGACCAACAATAGAAAATTAAATTAAAGGGGCTGCTGTAAAACTGGTAAGGAATATATGTATTTAAACCAAAAAACACGGTATTTAATCAGATTTACAAATAACGTGTGCACAAGAAACACGGGACGTTTTGTGTTTTACCCTTCGTCAGCCACAAACAGGTGACAAAGACAAAAATTACATATAGGTACTACAAAACTATACGATGATAAGCAATGTACAACAAATGGGCGACACAAGCAGATGGTTGGAAAAAGTAAACAACACAACAGTGATGACAGAAAAAAAAGAACAATAATAATACAAGAAAACCGTAAAATCTAAAAGAAATACTGAAAACAATAGAAATAATGTTACCACGACGAGGAAACCAACAATAGAATAGAAATATTAATGTTACCATTTGAGGAGACCAACAAAAGAATAGAAAATAATGTTAATGTTACCATGATGACTTAGCATTCATTTGATCTTGTAGGACTTGTATGACATAGCATTCATTTTTTGATCTTTTGTAGGACTTGTATTAGACATAGCATTCATTTGATCTTGTAGGACTTGTATGAACATAGCAAAAATTCATTGTGATTCTTGTAGGACTTGTATGACATAGCATTCATGTGATCTTGCAAGAACTTGTATGACATAGCATTCAATGCAATCTTGCAGGACTTGTAGGACATAGCATTCATGCGATCTTGCAGCACTTGTAATGACATAGCATTCATGTGATCTTGTAGGTACATAGCATTCATTTTGATCTTGTAGGACTTGTATGACATAGCATTTTTCATTTGATCTTGTAGGACTTGTATGACAAATAGGCCCCATTCATTTGATCTTGTAGGACTTGTATGACATAGCATTCATGTAAATTTCTTGCAGGACATAGCATTTCATGTGTTGCTCTTGTAGGACATACATTCATGTGATCTTGTAGAAGCACTTGTATGACATAGCATTCATTTGATCTGTAGCACTTGTAGGAAAAAAACATAGCATTCATGTGATCTTGATTAGGACTTGTAGGACATAGCATCAATGTGATCTTATGTAGTACTTGTAGGAAACCATAGCATTCATGTGATCTTGTAAGCACTTGTATTGACATAGCATTCATGTGATCTTGTAGGAATTGTAAAAAAAAGGAACATAGCATTCATGTGATCTTGTACACTTGTAGGACATAGCATTCATGTGATCTTGTAAGCACTTGTAGGACATAGCATTCATGTGATCTTGTAGGACTTGTAGGGATACATTGACCCCCAGGAGCTGATTTTTGTGACATACTTGTATGAGCACTAGTTTCTCCTCAGAGACTCCTAGGTACTGCATAAGGCAAGAGATGACTAAGATAATATAAAGTTGCTACCGCAACCACAAAAGGGGTTGACAGGTAGGGGGGTGGGGTGCTTTTGAGCCATATTTCATAGGGAGCAAAAAGAAAGGGACATTTTATAACAATTAAGGGTATTTAAACGAATGTTAAAAAAAATTTACAGCAGACCAACCACACAGTCAGAATAAAATGTCCTAGAGGAGGCTGCATGCAGTGAGGAAATTATAACAGAAAAGTAGTCGTTGGGACATTTGTTGAAGAGGTCCAAGGATAAATTAATTAATACAGTTTGTTGTTGTTGAACTAGGGCTGCCCCTGAGCTTCTCGCTTCTTAGTAGCCAAAAATACCAAAGTTGAAGACCTGGCCTTGGTATTATCACAACTGTAGATCTAGGCTTTTTCTGTGGCTTTTCTGTCATTCCCTAAAACATTGTTGAGTTGAAGTCATGAGCTCCAGTTTCTCCAGCTTGGCGTGCATTTAAAGGAGGTTCACATCTGATCTCAAGCTAGGAGTAAGAAGTGCGTGCCATACTGTGCATTCCTCGCCATCCAAGGGGACTCTCCATCTATGCAGATCTAAAATACTGAACTCTGGTTCTGGGCTGTCCCAAGGAATTGTCACGTCATGCACAGAGCCACTTCTCAGCTTCCCCTGCCTATCACTGGGTCCACGGGGAGATCCTTCTGCATGCAGTCAACCAAGTCAAGGCTAAAGAATTACGTCTGTGCTCAAGTGACTTCTCCAAGCTTAGTGTGCAATGCTGGGTTCTAACCAAGTTTCACCTAAGGGGGAATCCCTGAGAAGTGTGTGGATGATTTCTACAGTCCAATGAGGATGTAATTAGCTCACCAGAACATAGGTTACACTTCCTACGTAACATATATTTTGTATAGCTTTGTTGTGCATTAGCTGGTGGTCATAGAAGGAGTGACTCCAGATATGCCGGTCCCATGCATCGTTGCCAGTTATTTTTTTTTGATACTAACAAACACAATTTTACAGCAGAAAATTTATTTGTGTATTGCATCTGTTTTATATTTAGATTACTGCGTGTCTACACAGAGAAAAGAACCAAAGATTGTGAGGGGAAAAAGCTAAAAACAATTTGCCAGGGTTACAATTGGGAGATACATCCCTTCAAGATATGGAGTTAAACGTATATCTTTACATAATATAATAAATTGTTACCAATATAGGCCCTGCCCTGGAAGAAAAAACAGATAATCAAAGTAAGATCACAAAAAAAAGGGCAAGTTTGAGCGTTTCTCTGCAGTGCGAAATAAAAATAGAATTTAACAAGAATTTCAAAGTCCCCAACATAAAATAAGAATTTTCCAACTCTGACATCCCAAGACAGTCCTTTTTTTACCTCTCCCAAACATGGAGAACAACAAAAATGACCACCAGATTATATAGACCCTTGCATAAAAATAAAGTGCTTGCAAGGAATAGAAGGATTCAAAATAGTATGATAAGATCACACATGTCAAACTGATGGATAGACAGACTAATAGACAGACAAATGAGACAGACTAATAGCAGGTGAAACAAGATGTAAGGAGCAGATGGTGGTGCTCTATAAGACACACAAGTTTTGCGCGTAATTGAAAAAATCCCTCAGCAGTTGGAAATTGTGTTGAGTAGGCCATATGGTCACTGCCCTGGTGGGAAATGTACTTTTTATTAGGAAAACAACCTTACTCACTCCAAAAAAAGACATAAGACATGAAGAGTACGAAGAGACAAAGAGCAAGGGAACTTTATACATAGACATGAAGGGTATGAAGGGACAGAGAAAGGGAACTAGACATAGACATGAAGGGTATGAAGATATGGGGAAAAGGAACTAGGCATAGACATGAAGGGTATGAAGAGACAGAGAAAGGAAACTAGGCATAGACATGAAGGGTATGAAGAGACAGAGAAAGGAAACTAGGCATAGACATAAAGGGGATGAAGAGACAGAGAAAGGAAACTAGGCATAGACATAAAGGGGATGAAGAGACAGAGAAAGGAAACTAGGCATAGACATAAAGGGGATGAAGAGACAGAGAAAGGAAACTAGGCATAGACATAAAGGGGATGAAGAGACAGAGAAAGGAAACTAGGCATAGACATGAAGGGGATGAAGAGACAGAGAAAGGAAACTAGGCATAGACATAAAGGGGATGAAGAGACAGAGAAAGGAAACTAGGCATAGACATAAAGGGGATGAAGAGACAGAGAAAGGAAACTAGGCATAGACATAAAGGGGATGAAGAGACAGAGAAAGGGAACTAGGCATAGACATAAAGGGGATGAAGAGACAGAGAAAGGGAACTAGGCATAGACATGAAGGGGGTGAAGAGACAGAGAAAAGGAACTAGGCATAGACATGAAGGGGGTGAAGATATGGGGACAGGGAACTAGGCATAGACATGAAGGGGATGAAGAGACAGAGAAAGGGAACTAGACATAGACATGAAGGGGGTGAAGAGACATGGAAAGGCCTTGGATAGCACATGACAGAAAAGCTTGACATATACTTGTTGAAAGCCTGTGCTCTCTACTGGGAACCACAAGACAATGAATTATTACATGTCTGCTTTCATTGTTCTTCTTGGTCTTGTTATTAGATTTTCTTGACCCATGTTTTTGTATTTCCATTGAAGCTATCAAGCTGGATGGATGTAATGTGAAAGGGTACACAGCTTGGTCTTGTTATTACTGTGTATTAGATTTTCTTGACCCATGTTTTTGTATTTCCATTGAAGCTATCAAGCTGGATGGCTGTAATGTGAAAGGGTACACAGCTTGGTCTTGTTATTACTGTGTATTAGATTTTCTTGACCCATGTTTTTGTATTTCCATTGAAGCTATCAAGCTGGATGGATGTAATGTGAAAGGGTACACAGCTTGGTCTGTTATTACTGTGTATTAGATTTTCTTGACCCATGTTTTTGTATTTCCATTGAAGCTATCAAGCTGGATGGCTGTAATGTGAAAGGGTACACAGCTTGGTCTTGTTATTACTGTGTATTAGATTTTTTTCTTGACCCATGTTTTTGTATTTCCATTGAAGCTATCAAGCTGGATGGCTGTAATGTGAAAGGGTACACAGCTTGGTCCTTGATGGACAACCTGGAGTGGGGTGCTGCTTATGATCAAAAGTTTGGTCTCCATTATGTCAACTTCAGTGATCCTGCCCTACCCCGGACCCCTAAGGCATCAGCCCTGTGGTATAAAACACTCATCACTGATGGCGGGTAAAAATGTCAAACATCACATTTAAGAATAACTTTTTTTTTTTGTTTTGTTTTTTTGCAAAATTGTTCATATAAAAGCCTTTCTTACATTCATGTCAGCTAACACAGGCAGACAGAATGATGTTAGTGTCTCTGTTTTAACTCTTTCTCCCCCCCTGAGCCATTTGTAGTGCCATGGTATAGTACGCAATTCTTCCAAGTGCTTCCCTACATCCGTTTTGATACAGTCATATTTCCTCATGTTTACACTTTACATGACATAAAACAAACTTGCAGATAAGACTTAAAACAATCGAACAGTAATCTTCACGCCAAAGTTACAACTATTCTATGTACATTATGAGATATTTGCTTGTTAAAAAAAAATATATATATACTCACACACATATATATATATATATGTGCGTGTGTACATGCGGACGTGCATATATGTGTGTGTACATGCTTACGTGTGTGTGTGTATATACTTATATATATATATCAGGAATCGAGCACTAACCAAAAATACATTAAATTCAAATTGATTTCCAGTAAGAATTAATAGAAATCAAATTAATTTGTTCAAATTAAACGGTCCAGAAAACTATTAAAATTCAATAATGAGTGATTTGAAAAAACAAAAAATGAATCGTTAACAATATTCATTTACTTTATATAATTATCAGACACTGAGCACAAACAAAATCGTATTTATGTACTGTTTTTAAACAAATTTTTTTTTCATATATTATTAGACGTTAATTGCTGCTACTTCTGTCACTTGTGCTTACAGTGTCATTGCAGAGCTGTCTTAATCATCAGGTGGTGAAACCATTTTTCTGACTCCAGTAGTAGAAGGCATGGCTGTTTGGTCAATGGCAGAAGAAAATATTTGAGGAGACTTAAAGATAAACCAACTGAGCTTGCCTTCCTTTGCCACTTTTTTTTCTTACAGAAGCACTGTGTAGCAATTATAATTTTTTTATTTACTGTACATTACCAAAGAAAAAAAAATCGTATTCCATTTTGGGCTCATGCTTCATTATGCCAGCGTCTTGACCTTGATGAGCACGTGAAAGTTATATTCCTGCCTCCCATGGAGTTTAGTGCTCAGCAAAAGATAGAATTTCTTAACTGGCATAAAACAAAAATCTGGCATAAAATAAAAACAGCGTTATATCGAAAATGTGCTAACTGAAAAGCGTAATACAGAGGAATTGCTGTAATTTATACACACACACACACACACACAAATATATATATATATTGCTTGTTTTGAAATATCAGCTGTGGAAAAAATTGCATCTTGTCTTAGTGCCTGGGTAAAACTTGAAATCTGTATAGAACAGAAAGGGTTACAGAAATGTGTATGAAATCATTATTTGTGATACAGTCTCAGAAAAATGGTCAGTACCAGGATTCTGAGATGGTAAGATGTTGGTGTAAGTCTTTTCAAAAACCCTTTGCTATGTTGAACAATTGTGAACTCAGTAAGGATATGCAAGATTATGTATGTTTCAATACAGCATGATGGAAATGTCACATTTCTCGGAAAACAAGGTTTAATATTCTGTGTTTAACATACAAATATTTCTGAATTTGTCACGTACACTTTACATTTATTTAAGACCATTTTTTTTACACATATGACATACACCTGCCCACAACATCCAGTTACAATTGTCACAAACTTATCTTTCCATTCATGAAAACATGCCCCATGTTCATATTATTGAAACCTTAAGATAAATAGCTATACGAAAGCCATATATAGATAGATGTCTAATATTTATGAGCTGTACATGAAAAAAAAATTAAAGTATTACAAAAAGCATTCTATAAATAGGATAGAGAATTGAGGTCAGAGAAGTCTTGCTTCATTTTTGTCCAGTTGGCCAGGACAAAGGACTAGAAATCAGTGGTAGAACTTATCCCAACTAGACAGGCGAGACATAGTTTTAATATTTTTATTATCATCCCATCTTGCCAGAACAAGGGTAGGAAAAGATTAAAGAAATTAAAGAAATTATTGAATGATGAATTTTTATGCTGGTCTTACAGATTCAAACGTGGCTACACACAGAAAGGAGGTTGGGGTACAGCTGTGGAACTGACTGATGATTTCCTGTACGGGAAGTTTCCTGAAGGTTTTAGCTGGGGCCTGGCCACTGCTGCCTACCAGGTCGAGGGAGCTTGGAATGAAGATGGTAGTACTGTTTCTTTCCCTGAGGCGTCTTCTATATAGGTTATGATGCTTGAAATGAAGATGGGGTTTAGATATGTATGAATGGCGGAGGGAGAGAAAAAATATATAATGTCACACAATGGTAGGGGAAAAGGTGATTTTTAGTAAATTTTGGTCAAAGCAAATGTCTTCCAACACGGATCTTTAAGAACAAGAAAAAAAAATGCAATGATTTCTCACAGTTTTACACAGTTTAACATTCCTTTAGCTTAGACCAGTAATAATGTAATTTAACACATTAACTACCAAATTGGAAAACCCTCTGTGGTGTAATTAAATTTTTTTCCCATTTTCACCCTGTAGGTTTATGCACAAATTAAGCTGTACTTTTCTTAATTGCTTACATATTTGTATGATGTATACGTCATTATAAAGATAAATGAATGGACTGTTACAACAACCTGAAAAAAATTATGTTTACAGGTATGGTAAATATTATTAATAATATTAATTGATTGAAAAACAAAGAAAGTTTCAATTTTTTTTTTCTAAATTATCAACGTACCAAACATGTTGCTTGTTTCTAATGCAGTTAATGCCTTTCTGTAGTTAATTATAATGTAGTTTATCCAATAACAAGCATAACAAGCCAAAGGACAGAAATACTGACTAATATTTACACTACTTGTCGCTTACATAAGTACACCCACACCACTTCCATAAAATCTCAAAATTTGCATGCAGACCTGGTTCACGAGTTTTGGACGAAACGAAAACTATTTGATGTGTCACCCTCACTAACTTGCTGCCATTGTTTTTGTTCTTTAGTTACATTATTTCCTGCACCATTTGTAACTCTAACCGAGGTGGTTGCTATTTTACGGCCCTCCGATGGCCGAGAACTTGCAATATTTTCACTATCATCACTGCTTGTGCCCCACTACTATCAAAAATCACAATTTCAATCAATGTGCACACCATTTTTTCACTGTCCTCACCGCTAGATCTATCAGTCAAATTGTTAAAAACAAATTTTCTAGCTTGTTCAGCCATTATTGAAGATGTACAATCAATTTTTTGTGGTCATATCACCAGTTGCCATGGTAAAACATTTTTACATGATTTGGTAACTAACCCAAAACGCTGAATAAAAATGTTAACTTAATATCAACTTTCNAGTGTTCTACAACAACTATGCTTTGGGAATTTGTTTTCCGGTGGCAACTTAAAATCTCGAACAAGATCAGAAAGTGTTTCAGTACATTTTTCATTCGTTTTATTACTAAACATAGATCGACGCTCTGTGCGGCTCGCAGTCCAAATGATAGAATTTCATAAGTCGGTCCCACCAGCTTGCGGTAGTTAATGTGTTAACTAATTATTTTTTATTGGCACTAGAAATTCTTAAACAACTTTGTCGGCAAGAATTGCAACCTTATAGTTTCAGTTGCAGATTGAATTCCTGAATTCTGAAATAGTTGGTGTATGTGAATGACAGAAGTGGGGGCTACTAATAAATGAAGAGCAAAGAGAACTGACAGAAAAGAAGAAAGTCAAAAACCAAACCAGGAAAAATTTACAGAAAGCAAGGGATAGCAAGAAGAAGAAATTTGGAGGAAGAGTTGGAAGAATATCCTAAGCTATGTTTGAAAAAGGCTAGACAGTTCAAGAATTGCTGCTGAAAGCTATTTTGGACTCTGCTTTTAATGGCTAAACCTTCCGTGTGAAACAACAGAAGGATGTTTTATACAACATCAACACTTTAGATCAGCTGGTGCAGTCTTTAAAAAAAAAATACATTTATTATCAGTTATTTAACCTTTGTCTTGTACTTAATGGCATAAATTTTGTTTACTGGTCACTTTCAGTCTTGTACTTAACTCTTAGTATCCGGCAAGCCCCGTGAAGTGGCGCGGAGTTAGTACCAAATTTATGGCTCGCCAGTTCAACTGGCGCGCGACGGTAATGATAGCTAAACTAGCGCGTAAAAACGCGGTTTTAGCTCACATATATTAAGAGTTAATGGCATAAATCTTGTTTACTGGCCATTTTCTTGAGGCAAAGAAAAATTAGGGCTATGGCTTCCTCAGGCATGTTATAAGAGATAATTAATATGTGGTCATACATGAGACTGACAATCTCATTATGTAACACATGTTGCTATGACAAGCACTTCTGCAAATGCATATGATTGCTTTGATGCAGGGCTTCCCCCCGAAATGCCACATGCAATGATGGTTCATGTTCCTTAAAGAGCAAAAAAGGACATGATGATGTTGCACTCATGATAAATCTACTCTCGTCTATTTCATACACAAGTGCAAAGATGATCTAGACTCTTGACTTAAATATAACCTTTTGTCCAATCACATATTGTCTGTGGTACAAACTTTTTCGACTGATGTGGCTTCAGTATTGTGACAAACTCATTACCATGTTTATTTTCTCATGACAGGTAAAGGGCCAAGTATTTGGGACAACTTTACTCACATTCCAGGTCATATAGAAAATGGAGACACAGGAGATATTGCTTGTGACAGCTACCATAAGTTAGACGAAGATATTCAGCTGATTAAGGACATTGGGGTAAGTGACAGTGACATGTTCAAAAACTGTCTTAGTGTGACACCAGAAAAATACATCTTAAGCTACTTCCATAAGGACTTCATAAAGAACAGATAATGGAAACTGTCTTAGTGTGACACAAGAAAAAAACAGCTTATGCTACATCCATAAGGACTTCATCAAAAACAGATGCACTAAAACACAGAAAGAAAAGAGCAAAACAGTCTAATGGAACAGATGGAAAGAACCAGGCAAGTACCAATGCACCCAGAGGTGAGGACAAAGCACTAGCAATGAATGGGACACACTTTGAGGAAATCAAATGACAGTGTTACAGTGAAGTTCTTATACTTGAATCACCACCATAAGAAAAAATAGAGAAAAAACCCAAAAACACACAGAGAAGGGTAGTGAAGACAGACATGAAAGGGAGAAAGAGAACATGCAAGCATTGTTCACATGTTAGTTCAACCATCCTTTGTTCATATGTTTGTTCAACACTCCTTTGTTCATATGTTTGTTCACCCCTCCATTGTTCATATGTTTGTTCAACCCTCCTTTGTTCATGTTTGCTCAAACCCTCTTGTTCAGTTCAACCTTCCTTTGTTCATATGTTTGTTCAACCCTCCTTTGTTCACATGTTTGTTCAACCCTCCTTTGTTCATATATTTGTTCATGCAAGTCGTGTTCCTACTTTTGTGCAACTTTACTTTGATCATATGTTGCTTTTCTTTCTTTGAAGTCAATTTTCTTGCCTTGTTAGCTCTTATATTATTTATAGCTCATTGTTTGGTTGTGACTTTCTGACCTAGATGACTCACTACCGCTTCTCCATTGCCTGGTCCCGGGTGCTGCCAAATGGAACTTTGCCTTCGAACAGAGCTGGCTTGGACTACTACCACAGACTGATAGATAAGCTCATTGCTATAGGTACAGATATAGATTTTGCTAGTTTTGTAGCATTCTTGTATCAGCGAACAATGTATCCAATTATATGTGCAGACTATGTGTACTGGTGATATTTGGTTTGGTTTTTAAGTACTATCTTCATCGCACATGGACAACGCCATCTGTGCTTCGATCTCCTTCCTTAGATCATACAAGGAGGATCTCAGCACAGTGCATGAACTCCTTAGCACTGGTGAGAATCCCAATGTGTGTTTATAAATGTATAGGAATCTAACATTCTATAAATATTTTTTTTTGTGGTGGGGTAGGTTTTTTAAATTTTTGCCAGGGCAGCGGCCTGATTAAGCCTACTCTTTACGATTTCCAACTGCCGTGGGATTTTTAACGTGCACAGCTTGCACACGGGACCTCCTTTTTTTTCGCCCTTATCCGAGAAGGCTAGGCATCCGATCTCACTATCCATGAGACCAGGCTGGAGTATGACATAATTAGGACCACTGGTTCTGAAAAAATATTTCAATAAATTGTAATCCCTCAACTGGGATTTGAACCCGGTACCTCTTGAATTACGAGGTGGATGCCATACCTCTGAGCCACTGCGACCCCTGGTGATATGATAACTGCATACATGCCACACCCCATCATTTTTCTCAGATAAACTAGACCAGTGTGTGTTTAGGTCGCAGGTTTCACTACAAAGTCACACAATTGTTATCAAAAGTATGCTGTACTGACTACCTTCTACATTTGATCTGTCATCAATATTATTAGGCCAAAGTCTTTCCTTAGATTTACTTTCATCACTGTCTGAGTCTAAATCAAGCCCGCGTCATCATTGTCCTGATCAAATACAAGTCACCTCTCAGTTCCCAAAGCAAAGATTTTACCACATGAAAAGCCATGACTTAAAAAAATAAAAAATCATGAAAAATCACAATGTCATTCAATTCAGGAAAACGGAAGCTTCTCTCATACTGCAAATGCTCAGGTTTCACTAAACGGTGTTCCCACTCTCAATTTTGGATAGTAGACTTTGCGCACTGGCATTTTTGGCTGAAATCAAATTGTAAAGGGTAATTAATTAGGTGAAAATCTGTACAGAAAGTATGTACGGCCATACATATCTGAAAATGAGAAAAAATCTGTACAGATTACGGGTAACCCATACTACTTGGCATGTGTGTAGATCATTATGTACACAGGGAATATGTACTCAGAAATGTCAGTGTATAAACACATCTGTTCTCAGAATTTGAAGGTGCAGAAATACAGTCTTGAAACTTGCATACACTTTTACAAGATTTTTTCAGTTTTTGTGTATTTTTTTTTCACCATTCAAAGCTATGTATTCATATACTAACAACATATTATTAATTTTGTCATGCCACAAGATATAATCTGACAGAGTGGGAAAATATTTATATGAAGTTTATTTGTGTGTATCTTAGTGGCAATATAGACAAAACTGCAGAAACAAACAGTGATTTTAAAATAAGAATACAAATGGAATGAGCATCTTTTCATTTGTTGTGAAGGTAAAATGGTAATCAAAAGTAATCACGTCCAACACAAAAAATCCTAATCTTCAACTTGGATATTATGTCAAGTCCCAATTGTATGGCTCTGAAACATGGAGAACAACAAAAATGACAACCTAGAAGTTACAGACTTTCATTAACGGCTGGTTGCGTGGAATAGAAGGACTCAAACTGAAATAGTATGACAGGACCATCAGTTTGTTACTGATGACAAGAACCAGACCAGTGGCCAGTGAAACAAGAGATGACAAGAACCAGACCAGTGGCCAGTGAAACAAGAGATGACAAGAACCAGACCAGTGGCCAGTGAAACAAGAGATGACAAGAACCAGATGAGTGCCAGTGAAACAAGAGATGAGAAGAACCAGACAAGTGCCAGTGAAACAAGAGATGAGAAGAACAGATGAGTGCCAGTGAAACAAGAGATGACAAGAACCAGGAGAGTGCAAGCGAAACAAGAGATGAGAAGAACCAGACAAGTGCCAGTGAAACAAGAGATGACAAGAACCAGATGAGTGCCAGTGAAACAAGAGATGACAAGAACCAGACGAGTGCCAGTGAAACAAGAGATGAGAAGAACCAGACAAGTTCCAGTGAAACAAGAGATGACAAGAACAGATGAGTGAAAAACAAGAGATAAGAAGAAGGACTGTGGCATGTAACATTGAGGAAACCTGTTGATAGCATTATAAGGCAGAACCTTATTCTGGAATCTTGTGGGTAAGAGAGGAAGAGAGAAACCAAAAAAACACAAGGGAGAAGGGAAC
Organism: Oreohelix idahoensis; assembly: GCA_024509875.1. NCBI lineage: Eukaryota > Metazoa > Mollusca > Gastropoda > Stylommatophora > Oreohelicidae > Oreohelix > Oreohelix idahoensis. The sequence continues at coordinate 41,556 of JAMPIV010015297.1, read as the reverse complement.
AGGAGAGAAAACATGAAAGGAATATATAAGACATAAAAGACTTTGAAATGAATGGCACAGAACAGTGAAGTTATTATTATGAATTTGTTAGACTTATGCTCCGTGGTGAACTGAACGTTAGTGATGATGATGGTGATTTATTAAACGAAAAAACATCTGTTCATATGTACCAACATGTACAAATATTTTATGTCTAGGGGTTAAAACCAATGGTGACCCTCTACCACTGGAGGATCTGCCTCAGGCACTGCAAGATCTGGAGGCTGGTACAACTCTGATGTGTTGTGCAGTGGTACAAGAATTATGCTGAGCTCTGCTTCACTGAATTTGGTGGCAAGGTGAATATTGATTTGAACTTGTGTTACTCTTCTTCATAATAGTTTTCTTGTTGTCTTTATTTTGGTTTCTTATGAATATGGAACCACTATTGCAGAGCCCCCCCACCTCCCCCCCCCCCCCCTTTGCAGGAAAGCTGCACCAAAGTGCATCATATGCTTTTGCAGGGGTGGTTATATTATGAAGCTGTTTTACATACTGAAGTTTATTAGTTCCATGTACAAACTATCCTTAAGCACCTATTGTGTGACATACTTAGTGGGATGCAATGATCCTCTTCTTTGTTTCTGCATCTAGATAGAGAACAGAAGGATTAAAAGTAACCAAACAATGGGAATAAATGATATTCCACTCAAGTTCTGTAGCTTCTTAATATTTGTTTAAAATAATGCATTACCACAGATAATTCTAGACTGCTACATCAGTAGCCATCACAGATAATTCTAGACTGCTACAACAGTAGCCATCACAGATAATTCTAGACTGCTACATCTGTAGCCATCACAGATAATTCTAGACTGCTACATCTGTAGCCATCACAGATCAATTCTAGACTGAACTGCTTCATCAGTAGCCATCACAGATAATTCTAGACTGCTACATCAGTAGACATCACAGATAAAGTTCTAGAATGCTACATCTGTAGCCATCACCAATATAATTCAATATTGATTGCTTCATCAGTGTACCATCAACAGATAATTCTAGACTGCTACATCAGTAGTAAGCCATCACAGATAAATTCTAGACTGCTCCTACATCAGTAGCCATCACAGATAATTCTAGACTGCTTCATCAGTAGACATCACAGATAATTCTAGACTGCTACATCTGTAGCCATCCCAGATAATTCTAGACTGCTACATCTGTACCATCACAGATAATTCTAGACTGCTACATCTGTAGCCATCACAGATAAATTCTTGAATGCTTACATCTGTAGCCATCACAGATAATTCTACACTGTTTCATCAGTAGCCATCACAGATAATTCTAGACTGCTACATCAGTAGATGTCACAGATAATTCTAGAATGCTACATCAGTAGACATCACAGATAATTCTAGAATGCTACATCTGTAGCCATCACAGATAATTCTAGACTGCTAATCTGTAGCCATCACAGATAATTCTTAGACTGCTTCTTCAGTAGCCATCACAGATAATTCTAGACTGCTACATCAGTAGACATCACAGATAATTCTAGACTGGTACATCTGTAGCCATCACAGATAATTCTAGATTGCTACATCAGTAGCCATCACAGATAATTCTAGACTGCTACATCTGTAACCATCACAGATAATTCTAGACTGCTTCATCAGTAGCCATCACAGATAATTCTAGACTGCTACATCAGTAGACATCACAGATAATTCTAGAATGCTACATCTGTAGCCATCACAGATAATTCTAGATTGCTTCATCAGTACAAAGATATACTGGCCCAATGACTCAACACTAAACTCAAAGCTATATGGAGTTAAAGAGGAACTTCAAACAACAGTCGAATTCATCATGAGAACTCGTCTGACGGTGTAATCATCAAAGATGCGATCGCAAGAAGAAGAAGAAGAAGAAGCTTTATCAGTAGCCATCACAGATAATTCTAGACTGCTACATCTGTAACCATCACAAATAATTCTAGACTGCTCCAGCAGTAGCCATCACAGATAATTCTAGACTGCTACATCAGTAGCCATCACAGATAATTCGAGACTGCTTCATCAGTAGCCATCACAGAAGGTACGGAAGGTCTGGGGTTCGAATCCTAAGTAAGCCACTCAAGTCTGTTGTTTTTTGTTGTCTAGTGTTCCACAAATACATACTTTCTGAGGGCGGGAAAGTCAGCACACCCCAAACTGAGTAAACCAGGTAGCAGTTTACCATCTCTTCTTGACTGTGCAAAGGACTGGGAGATGGCGGTAGACCTACCTGGACGAGGGGCATATCCAGAGAGTATCAGAAAATCGTGGAGACGGCCGGATATAGTGCTTCATTCTTCAGCAATCGCTTCAGGTTATACTGATTGAACTAAACTGTGCCATTTGAATCCAGATTGGACGAGCAACATTCGTTCCAAAGCGGCCAAGTATAATGATCTGGCTGCAGATCTGAGACACGATGGGTTCACTGCAAGGGTTCATGGCTGTTGAGGTGGGCGCAAGAGGGCTCGTGGCTGCATCAGTGTATGATTTATTGTAACTGTTAGGGCTGAGGAGACAGTCAAGAACAAGGGCACTGAAGAGGGCTTAGTGAAACTGCCAAAAGGCATCGTGCTGGCTGTGGAACAACCGCAATGGGCTATGGAAATTGTGACAGTAAACTCTGCGGTACAGAAAACACCAGGAATTTTTTCTAAGTCCACAGTACGTTGAGTTTTTCATTGTACTGATGAAAGGGTTGTGACTGACGAGCAACAGGCAGTGTATATTATAAGAGGGGATGATCAGATTGCCTCCTGTTGTATCGCTCTGTAAAGAGTTTCCTATCATAGAACATTGACAACGTGAATTAGATACCGAACCTTTGTCACATTCTATAAATAAAATTTTCTCAAAACATATCTCTTGTAAGCATTTCAGGTATGTTTTGTGAGCTGGAAGATAAAGGTGTGAGGCTTCTTAAGATGCTGTAAAGGGGTATGAGGTTTCTTAAGATGCTTTTAAAGGTTGCAAGGCTTCTTAAGATGCTTTAAAGGGGTGCAAGGTTTCTTAAGATGCTTTAAAGGGGTGCAAGGCTTCTTAAGATGCTTTAAAGAGGTGCAAGGTTTCTTAAGATGCTTTAAAGGAGTGTGGGATCTCTAAAAGGTTCAGAAACACTGCATTAGAGTGTCATTAATCTAAAGAGCAGAAAACACTGCATTTAGAGTGTCATTAATCTAAAGAGCAGAAACACTGCATTAGAGTGTCATTAATCTAAAGAGCAAAAAACACTGCATTAGAGTGTCATTAACTTCTTAGTATTACGAGCGGCCTTTTAGAAAGGGCCGATGATCGATCCCCGTCAATAGCAAAAAATGTATAGGTGAATGCATGTTTAAAACCACTGAACAATTTAGTTACGGTGCATGTGATATAGGGGTTTCATTTCTTCACATTTTGATATATAACACTTTATGTTATCTTTATAAATAAATTATTTAGTGCAGATCGATCATCGGCCTTTCTAAAAGGCCGCTCGTATACTAAGAGTTAATCTAAAGAGCAGAAACACTGCATTAGAGTGTCATTAATCTAAAGAGCAGAAACACTGCATTAGAGTGTCATTAATCTAAAGAGCAGAAAACACTGCATTAGAGTGTCATTAATCTAAAGAGCAGAAAGCAGAAACACTGCATTAGAGTGTCATTAATCTAAAGAGCAGAAACACTGCATTAGAGTGTCATTAATCTAAAGAGCAGAAACACTGCATTAGAGTCTCATTAATCTAAAGAGCAGAAACATTGCATTAGAGTGTCATTAATCTAAAGAGCAGAAACACTGCATTAGAGTGTCATATTAATCTCTAAAGAGCAGAAAACACTGCATTAGAGTGTCATTAATCTAAAGAGCAGAAACACTGCATTAGAGTGTCATTAAATCTAAAGAGCAGAAACAATGCATTAGAGTGTCATTAATCTAAAGAGCAGAACACTAACTGCATTAGAGTGTCATTATCATCGTAAAGAGCAGAAAACACATGTCCAAAACAGAGAGGGACTCTTTCTGATAATCAGCATACCTCCTTTTACAATGCTGTCAACAGTTTCTTATCACTAAATTGTGTTTTTCTGTTTTAGGTTGAGAAATGATATACGTTTAATGAGCCTTGGGTGGTCAGTGTGCTTGGTTACGGAAACTGGACAAGATGCCCCTGGTTTTTTACTGACATCAAAGATGGTGCCTACCGTGTGGCCACAAATATCATTAAGGCCCCATGTGCTGTATTACTTACCACCTATTGTTCAGGAAAAGTTCATCTAGGTGGTGGGGACTCTTCAAATGGTATGGTGGGTGCTGCTCTTGAAGCTACGTGTGTTGTACCCAGAATGCATTCAGCAAGTTTGCGAAGTAGTGCACTGCCAAGAGTTGTCGTGTATTATTGTTGTTTGTTGTTGTTGATCTTAGTCAACAAATGGCCCCATGTAGTTTCTGGGGGTCTTTGACAGGATACAAAGATAAGGACAGGGCCACAGTTGCTAGAGGCATGTCATAAGAGGGCAACAAAGTATAACGTGGTGCATGAGGTTAGCAACACCATCATGTAAAAACAAGTTGCTTAAAGAAATTTACTGTGGCAGGGGCACATGAATGCTTTGGTGGACCAGAACAGTTATGGTTCCTTAAACCATTTAATGAGTGACAAGAAGAAGAATGAACGAATATATGATTTTTTTTTTTGCTACTTAAAGAACCTGGAGCCACCACTGCAGTTGGCCTCCATTAAGAGTAGCTTGCACCAAAGTAGCTTGCACCAAAGTTAGCTTGCACCAAGGTAGCCTGCACCCAAGGTAGGCTTGCACAAAGTAGCCTGCACCAAAGTAGCCTGCACCAAAGTAGCCTGCACCAAAAGTAGCCTGCACCAAGGTAGCCTGCACCGAAGGTAGCTTGCACCAAAGTAGCTTGCACCCAAAGTAGCCTGCACCAAAGTAGCTTGCACCAAAGTAGCCTGCACCAAAGTAGCTTGCACCAAAGTAGACCTGCACCAAAAGTAGCTTGCACCAAAGTAGCCATTGCACAATCCTAAAGTAGCCTGCACCATAAAGTAGCCTGCACCAAAGTAGCCTGCACCAAAAGTAGCCCTGCACCAAAGTAGCCTGCACCAAAGTAGCTTGCACAAAAGAACTTCAAGAGCTCTTGCTGGGATGGTTTCTATATAGTAACAGTAGTAATACTTGCGAATATTTGGTTGGTTGGTAGTGTTGGTGACACCATAGTGGTGGTAAGAAACAGAGAAGTGGTAATTGCGAGTTTGGTGATGATGAGGTGGTAATTTTGATGATGTAGTAACTGTCACTCAGTAACACCAGGATGGCGAAAACAATCAAAGACATCAGTAGCCGAATGAATAATAGCCAAGACTAGCCTTCGCCAATGTAAAGAACATTATAGAAATCCTCCCAGTTTATAGTACAAAACACTAAATTAAAAAACAATACAAGAGCTTGCGTAATTTCTGTACGGTGTGCACCAGAATGGCTGGAGAGTAACATGAAAAGGAAACACAACCTGCCAAAGGAAAAATTTTTCCATCACCAACCAAGTTTAATGCTAAAACTCAGAGCCACCATGAAGACCAGCATTGAACCCATCAATAGCAGGTAGCTGCTGGAAGTGGGGGTTGGCCATACATCCTCAAGAAGTGACCCTGACACACCATCACCAGAACTTGCCATGCTAGGGACTCCAGAAGAAAAATGATGAAAGCAAGGACGTCCAAAAACTTCCTCTCGGAGAACTGTGGTGGCTGAGAAGATGCCCAACGTGAACTTAGAGCTGGGGCATGACACGAAGGATGGCTGCTGACTGAGCAAAGTGGAGGACACTGTTTGTTGCTGCCCTACAAGACACCACCAGGCGTGATGGTCATTTGATTGCTTTGTCAGTCAGCGGCTAAGGACCTAGGAAGAAGTAACTGTGGTCGGCTCCCATGTAGTTGATGTGGGGGTCTCCATGTAGTTGGATGTGGGGGTCTCCATGTAGTTGAATGTGGGGGTTTCCATGTAGTTGATGTGGGGGTCTCCATGTAGTTGCAGTGGGGGTCTCCATGTAGTTGAATGTGGGGGTCAGAACATGTAGTTGATGTGGGGGTCTCCATGTAGTTCCTGTGATCAGCTCCATTTTAGTTCCTGTGGGGTGGGGGGCTTCATGTAGTGTTGATGTGGGGGGTCTCCATGTCTGTTGATGTGGGGGTTTCCATGTAGTTGATGTGGGGGGTCTCCATGTAGTTCCTGTGGGGGTCTCCATGTAGTTCCTGTGGGGGTCTCCATGTAGTTCCTGTGTGGGTCTCCATGTAGTTGATTTGGGGGTCTCCATGTAGTTCCTGTGGGGGTCTCCATGTAGTTCCGTGGGGGGCTCCATGTAGTTTCTGTGTGGGTCTCCATGTAGTTGATGTGGGGGTCTCCATGTAGTTCCTGTGGGCAAAAGTCTCAATGTATTTCCTGTTGGGGTCTCTATGTAGTTCTTGTAAGGGCCTCTATGTAGTTGATGTGGGGGTCTCCATGTAGTTGATGTGGGGGTCTCCATGTAGTTCCTGCGGGGGGCTCCATGTTGTTGATGTGGGGGTCTCCATGTAGTTGATGTGGGGGTCTCCATGTAGTTGATGTGGGGGTCTCCATGTAGTTCCTGTGGTCAGCTCCATGTAGTTCCTGTGGGGGGGGGGGGGCTTGTAAAGGGCAATTTTTACTATCTTGCAATATAATACATTTATATTCTTATTATGTTCGCAAATATTTTGTAAGCAAAGTATTTCCTTTTTTAAGTGCTTAAGGAGAAGTCATTTTTGGGTTGCTTCCCTTGAAAATAGTTCTGTCATCTTCGATCGGACTCCGCAGACGACTCTAGGCCTACTGCGAATTATTCTGTGGCTGGGTAGGAATAGATTGTTCTTGCTTCAGTATATCTATGGCCTGAATTTATACGTAGTGTTTGTATGAGTAGGACGAGACTGTCTTATATATGGATATCTTTGCATTTCTAAGTCGAACTAATTTGGTTGTCGCTAGAAAAGGTCAAAGGCTATGCAGCGGAAGTATCGCTAGCAAGGGGTGTGATCCATGGCTGTCATCCTGTGAGGATGCCGAGTTTTGTTGTAGCAGGCTTTTTGCCGAAATAGTGATCTATATATGGATGGGGAAAAGTGATAATCATTTAGACATGTTGTATGTACTTTACCCCAGTGTTTATTCTCTTTTGCCAAGGAATGGCAAAGTTATATTTCGCATAATAAGGTAAAACCACAATTTATTATGAACTTGGGCTTCGCCATCGTTGTTGATAAGCAGATGCACAGTGGTACTTTTAAAAAGAATATCCATTCAAAGGAAGAAGACCTTCCTATGTATCAGCACTGGATTGTATGATATTATTCAATTACCTCTATGAGAGAAGCTATGAAGAAATGAGGACATTTAATGAATGACTAATTTTGGTCTATATTCTATAGTGAGTGAAGCTCACGAGAGAGAGAACAGCCATGTTGAAATTCATATACTTTGTATTTATCGAGTGAGAAAAAGGGATGCCTGTACTATCGCTCGATGAACCAAGAGATCACTGCTACATGTGAGAACCCATGTCTGGGATTCCTATATTATGAAATATATATATATTGAACTTTACGTGAAGGAATATTCGCTAGATGAGGTTAGGTCTAGGAGCCTTCCTATGTATTGGTTATGGTCTGACGTGCCTAGTCAGTAAAGCCAGATGATTTACATGATGGAACGCTGAATGCTTATTTACGAATGCTCCATTATGATATTTGCCAAGCATGAATGCTAACTTAAGATGATATTCCTGTGATCAACATTATGCTGTCTATGTCGACATTTGTTCCTGTAACCATACACGTACTGTCCAAGTGTGCGTCCATTAAATGTTATAAAAAAGACCACCGTAGTTCCAGTACTTCTTGAATTCGAACAGTGTGAGTATGAGTGATGTACTACCAACCTGTCAACTCTATCGAATCATTCTACCATTCGCGTACTGACATTCAGATACACACTCATTGTTTACACTCACATTCTTGTCGGAGCCTCATCACGTTCCAGGACAAGATGACCTGTATGACCAAAACTGTGCTGGGTTTGATGAGTTGACAATCGTTACACTTTACTACACCAGTCCCAACATCTACATTTATCCACTGGTGGACATTCACATCATTTAACAAATAAAGCATGATTCAACAACAAGTAGCCAGTATGAGTTAACAACTACACAAAGAAAGAGTATTAACAACTGGTGTGCCAGCTTCCTGGGTCATCCTGCACAGTGACCATATTAAGAAGTAAACTACTGAGACCAGACGTTCCTTGGGGTCTGTTACGACACACAAATACATCAGCAGTACAACTCTACAGTGATGTCAGCGTGACCTGTCCTGTCGAGAGTATGCAGTAACTAGGTCAGGGTTTGTTGACATTTGGTTCATTGGACATTTGCCATACAACTGACAGTGTTACACAGCGAGCTTGGTTGAAACATAGAACATTACACATCAGGACTGGAGAATATTTGACAGTGTTTGCGAAAGAAAATGTTATTGAACTGAGAAGTCCTACATTGATTGTTATCATTCAAATCAACGATGGAGCTTCTATTTCTGTGTTGAATTTAAAATAATTAGACCAGAAGTATTTGTTTAATAAAGTACCACAGTACTGTACTATTAGGCAGTATAACTGAGCCTTCTTTACAACACATTCTTTCTGCAACACTCTATTTACATCATATTGCCATACTATTTATGCAAATTATGTATTTATGTTTAAAATATTTATATGTGATATTTGTTTGTATCCAGCGGGTTGTTGTTTTCGTTGGGCGATGTCACACAACAGAGTATCCCACGTAATAGAGGGTCTGATGTGTGCGTTTCTATAGGTGCAATTTTCTTGATTGAAAATTTGCTGCGACAGCTGTTGCTATTAGTGTTAGCTGTGAAGTCTGTACTCATTGTTGTTTTTGTAATATTCCTCTGTTCTTTAGTTTGTTTTGATTTGTTTGTAATTTGTTGGTCTACCCTATTCTATCTTTCAGTTCTATTCTCAATTTATATTTATATACTGTGGCGTTATTTGTATTTGTTATCCTCTTGCGGTTTATCTTTTATTGTTTTTCCCATTTGATTTATTTCATTTCCGCAAATGTTTTCATGTTCTTCTGTATAACTGTTTGGTTTTGTGCCTGATCGACATACACTATTTAAAATATAGTTGATCATATAAATTGATGTACAAGAATCAACTGATAGTTAATTGCTATTACTAAAGGTACACATTTGATGACATAAAACACTATTTCTGGTGCACTGCACTTATATTATAGAGTGAACCAGCAACTTATAGCTGTTATTATATAAGGATTTATACAAGACCTTTGTAAGGCTTGTTTCCCACAGTGATTGGGATAGTTAAGTACTAATTTTCCACACGTTCCTAAGTTATCACACAAGGTTTTTTGATTATTAAAGACTAAAGAAAGTTAAATTTTATTTTACTTTTGCAAATTACTGATCTTATTAGACAAGATGTCTACCCTTAGATTATTTTATCACACACAAGGGCAGGGCTCTTGATATGACTGGTCAGCAATTAGAAGAAAACAATGGGCAGTTGCTCAATATATGACAAAGCATTAGGCTGCAGAACCGAGAGAAAAACTTGCTGGCTGCTGCTGAAGAAAGAAAAGAAGCAGCATTGATTGAAGAAAAAGAAATTAGAAGCTGAGGAAAAAAAAATACAAAGAGAGGATGAGGAATAGAAATTGCGGAGACGGACTGAGGAAAAAAGATTCTAGATGTAAATGGAAAGAGGGAAATGTAAAGATGTGGCTGCTGCTGAAAGAGAAAAAATTACAAGCTGTGACAGAAGAGAGAAAATTACAAGCTTTGATGAAGCTCAAGAAAAAAAAAAGCAATAAGCCCCGCATAGAAACATGAACACCCCCACAAAAAAGAACTTTTTTTGGCATTTGAGTTAGAAAAGTTAAATGTTAACAAACATAAGTATGGTTAATCAAGGCATCTTGTTCGGTAATGGTAAACACCTTTACTTACAAGGTCAAAGGTTCACCAGTCGTTTCAACCCTTCCATGTGATGACATAATACATTCTGGCTAAACAGATTTGATCGCTTGCAGTAGTCGAGCACATAATGTGGACTAATCAAATCAATTTGCTAACCAGTTATCAGAAAATCTGAAAAGGTGATTCTCTGACTAGTTTTGAAGTTTGGTTGAAGAGTGCTGAACAAGATAACTATGATGTTATTAGGGCAGCCTTATTTAAAGAAGTCGTTCAGTTGTCTGAAGAGGGTTATCGGAAGTTGTTTTAAGACAAAAGTGGTGCCTGAGGGCAGGTGGTAGAATTCTCGGTAGATTCATTGCAAGGACACGTCTTACATTTGATCGTTGGATTGAGCTATCCAAAACAGAAAAGACTTATGAAGCCCTTATGGACTTGATACTCAGAGCCAAGATTATGTCAAGTATAAATAAACCTTTCCTCGACTTCTTACCTGAGCGTAAACCTAAGTCTCTAAAAGAAATGGAACAGTATTGTACCCAATACGTCACTGCACATCCGGACGTAGCTATTAGCAACAGTAAGGTTAAAGAAGGTATGCCAGTTGCTTCTGCACCACCATACAACCCTAATCACTCTCACAAATTCCAAGGACCTCAACATAGGTTTAATAAAAAAGGTAACTATTACAGTTATCAGAACCAAGGTAACCAATCATTTCAGGGTTCTTCTTCGAATACCTGGAGAAGAGCTGACAGCCCTCGATTCAGGGGTGGTCATAATTACTCCAGGAAATCTTTCGCAAAGGAAGTCACATTCTAGAAAAAAACTATCCAAGTTTTCCTTTCATGGAGACACACAGGATCATAATTACCGAGAGATACTTCATCATTATAATGAATATGATGATAGTAACAAAGGCAAAGGAGCTATGAGTTCAAAACCCGAGTAGAGGTCATAATTATCTGTGGAAACAATGATAAGTACAGAGGCAATAATAACAGAGGTAGAGCACAATTCAAAAAACATAAAGCTCATTACCAGGCGAACTAACTCTGCTTCAAGCAAGAGTCAAACCCGATTTCTACACATGCGCCTATAAAACAAAATAATACCATAATGATGGACTCTTAATAAATATGGCGCATGTGCCGCACGCTTTTGATTTTGGGAGAGCATCTCAGTGCCCCCAATGCAAAACATTATTTGAGCCAACCACAGTGTCTACTTTAAGCTGTGGCCATCCTCTTCCCGCTCTTCCTGCGTCAATCGCGCATGATGGGATAGGTTCTCTTGTCTTACACAAAGGTTTAGTAAATGACAATCCAGTCTCAGTACTTTTTGATTCTGGATGCACAACTATTGGGGTTAGGCAGTCACTCATAGATCCTTCTCATTCTACAGGCAAAGTAGTCAAATGCGTAACATTTGGCGGCCTCATAGAGAAATACTCTACCGCTATCATTAGGATTGCTACTCCTTTCTTCACAGGAGATGTACACGCATGTCTTTTGCCGAATCCGATCGCTGATCTTATCATCGGTCGCATTCACGGAGTCAAAGAATGCACTCCGTAGCAAATTTCCGTTTGGGAAAATCAAAATATGCAATCTGCTAATGCGGTAGTCACTAGAGCTCAAGCTCTCAATATGCCTGAAACTTCATCTGTTGAAGATAATGAAGTGCATAACCAAGATGATCCCTTGGTAATTTCTCGTGACTCGTTTATAAAACAACAAGAAGAAGATCCGACTCTTAAGAAATTCTTCACTCTTGTAACAAAAGGTGATCCGAATAAAGATTCAAATTGTAAATCTTGGATTACAATGAAGAATGGCGTACTTGTACGTATGGTGCTTGCAAGGACTCCCACTAAGTCAAGTCAACATTCTCAGATTCTTGTACCAACCCATAGATTTTGAGAGTTAAGATCTTACAACATGCACATCGACTCTCAGAAGTGTGCTGGTCACATGGGTTTTTCCCGTACAAAGTCAAGAGTTCTTGCGGCTTTCTTTTGGCCTTTTGTGAACAAGGACATACGGATCTATTGTCGATCCTGTAAAGTATGTCAAGAAGTCAAATCCAAGGGTCCTCGTCATGCTGCGCCTATTCAGGCTGCAGATATTCCTATTCGTCCATTCCAGAAAATGGCGATAGACATCATTGGTCAATTCAAGATCAAATCTGCTAGAGGACATCAGTTTATCTTAACGTGTGTAGACATGTGCACACGTTGGCCAGAGGCTATCCCTCTAAAGAGCATTACTACCGCTGACATTGCAGATGCTCTTTGGCTTATATTTTCTCGGCTGGGATTCCCCGGAGAAATATTATCAGATCATGGCACCCAACTGATATCGGATACCATGTCTCAAGTAATGTCTACTCTACAGATAGAGAGATCTTTGAGTAGCATCTATCATCCTATGTCCACTGGGATGGTCGAGCGACTAAATAGAACACTTAAGAACTTATTAGGGAAGATAACTGAGGATCATCCTCAAGATTGGGATAGGGTTTTACCCGCGGCCCTCTTCGCGTACAGAGAGGTCCCCGATGAACATACAGGGTTTTCTCCCTTTGAACTTGTCTTTGGCGCGCGACCGCGCGGCCCAATGTCTTTGCTGCATGATCTTATAACAGCTGACAATATTGACGATGACACAAAATCTTCTTACGAGTATGTCATCGCGCTGAGACCAAAATGATTATCGAAGCATGCTTTCTTCTTCTTCTCGCGATTTTTTTAGCCTTCTTTGTGCATTAACACGTCAGACGTAGTTTCCATGATGAATTCGGACTGTTGTTTGAAGTTCATCTTTAGGACTCCTATATTGCTTTGAGTTTAGTGGTGAGTTCACTTGTACGTAACATCTTTGTCCTGGTCATGGACTAAGAGCATTAGTGTTAACTAACCTCAGCAGTTGTAAGTTTAAACATGTGCCACAAGTAGTGAACAGTCAATCGTTTATAGCTTGGTAAAGGTTTATTCAGTTTTGTTACGATGTCCTAATATCGAATAAATTTTGTCCTGTCCCTGAGGTCGTGAGTGTGACATAGTACCTTGGGTCGGTATGTTCTCTGGTGAAGCATAAAACAACTCTCCACATCTAATATGCTTTATTGCTTGTTCCATTAAACGTCCCTTTTTTGAAGTTATTACTGCCTCTTATTTCAAGGTACAACAGATGGCTACAACTCTGACAGTATGGTCTCATGTCAGCAACATGGTCATTAAGCTCATTTGGACACACGTCATGTTCTGACGTTTGCTAAGCACAGGCATGAGTTTGAAAAGATGAGTCTTTTACACGACAACTTTGTCCTAATCTAAGCATTCGCTACTTCGTGACAATGAATCCCACTTCATTCATAGTGGAACTCAAGGTGACGAATATAATCGTTACAGATGTTCCTACATCATCGATATGGGAGCATTACCTGTGTCACATCTAAGGAGTTCCAAACCGTCCTGAATATGGCGACTGCAATTTTCCATCGGGCATCGTTATCATGTCAAACATGGTCTTACTCTCACTGTCATTTCAGGATGTCGGAAACAAGTTTTTCGATGTTATCTCCCTGGCACATGAACCCACTTCATTGTTATTGAAATCATGGACGTTATGTTTCTAAGACTGTACTCAATGTACTACCTAAACCAGGATTCGTTAGAACATTATCCTATTACCATATACATTTCCAAACACTGAGATACCTGAGACATGAGCTCTGGATCATGTGAGCATGAGAATAGACTTTAAGAAATAATCAATTAACCAATACCACTTATTCTGCATATCCCTATACACTTCCAATACACAGGTTGAAAGGTTATTGTGATGTAAAATAAATATAATCGACAATTCAACATGCAATATTACCGTCGCCGAGGTTATTGCGTTGACAAAAAGACTATATAATACGAATCGGCAAATTGATTCAAGTTTCAGACAGCTTCGATGCTGAAACACTATGACACTTTTTCTAGAAAACAGAGCTTACTTAATCGTCTTTCTAATTCGCATTTTTTCACTAAAACTTGATTTGTCTTAAAGGATGCATTGGCTAAGTTCCATTATCCGACCTAACGCACGCTACCAAACCCACTCTTTCCGCATTTCTCTATCCCATGAGGCCTTTTTCCACACAATGGAATTTATGCCTTTCCACGGCCTTATGAACGCAACACCAGCTATCATTTGTTCGCATTGTTGACGTACAGATATCATTCGCTATCGGCTAAGATGTCATGGCTTATACTAGAGTATCTGTCTTTTAGCGATACTAGGGAAGATCCACTATTCAGGGGTTAAGTTGAAATTAGTATACACAAACTCTGCTGAGTATATCCTGACAGCAAAACAATTAAACGCTTGTATGGGACTTTAGCAGTAAATTGCCTTTCTTAGGCAATAGAGGTTGGTCTACGGTCTTCTTGAAGACAGAAGAACACATTTTATCATCCTAGATCCCTATAATTTTCTATCCACTAGGACTACAATAAAGCAAGTGCGATGTCTTGTTAGGTATCATAAACAATTTTTATGGACGTTTCATTCCGAATCTGTCCTATATCATGGCCACCTCTCTTATACACTTTTAATAAGAAAGTGGGTAGACTAACACATCGGTCATGGTCTACCCATGGAAAATGGACCTAATCTTCACCTAGTGAAGATACAAAACTATGTTTTCATCAACACTCTATGTTAGTGTTAACCTTACATCAGATAAGAAATTTGTTCTTCGTTGTGACGCTTCTTCCAATGGGAATTGAGCATCGGCACTATTGCAATGAGTACTCTGGAAAAATTACTACTGCATCACCGGTTAATGTCTATATACCACATATCCAGGAAAAACTTATGCTGCCAGAAGGATTACTCGGTTTAGACCGCGAATTATTGGCAATGGTTTGGTCAATTCTCTCAAACTCTCCAATGATTCTTTGGTGCGAGCCATTTCAGTAGTGGAACACACTGTCCAAAAATCGCATTATCTACTTTACGGACATTTACCAAAGTAAGAACTTGATGAAGCCTCGTGTTCAAATCGATACGATATTCAGATCATTCATCCTTTTCATTTTTCGGTACGAGACACTATCCGTGTTGAAATTGTGATGGCTCGGACATTCTGTTCACAGATGCCCACAGGATGCCATTTACTTGTTATAAAATATTGGACTTTTTAATATGTATAACTTTACATAACTGTTATTTTTTGTTTCTTTACTTAGATACTACATCTTGTAATTAATCTATACGAATATGATGGTTATGCTACTTAGACGGTTTATTGATGTTAATATTCACCAGCTGTCTTCTTTGTTGATTGTTTCTTCATAAATCATAAAATTTTAAGATTGTCGTATGATATTTTTGAGGTATGCAGTGCGATAATTAACAGAATTGTACTTTTACGTACACATCAACACCTTCACCTGGAAAACACATTTATTCGGAGGGAAACATTTTACTCTCTGATTTTGAGATATTATATTTTACTTCACCACCTTACCTATTGGGATTTATAGTTTAATTCCTGGATATTTTACAATATGCGCAGCTATTCTTGCCAGAAGTAGAAGAATGCCATTCTTATGATACATTAGGAAGATCTCAAGCAAGGCATGGATTAACAATAATAAAAATTGAAATGATAGAAGCTATGGAGAGATTGTGGGTATAAGGTTACAATCAACATGTTAATATGCACATAAAAGATACTATAACATTTCACGGATATTTACATTCACGTTCATGAAGACACATCAGTTTTTATATCATTGCCCAAAAAAACCAAACATTGTCAACAGATATATCGTTCCAGACTTCAGAACAATCAGCCTGATGAGTCATGCAATTAAGATACTGCTCAAAATCCATACAGGAAGAATAAAAAAGTATAAAGTAGGGGACAAGCGAAATCCAAGAAGAAAACAGTTTGGTTTTAGACGGAACAGTGGGAACAAGAGAGGCAATATTTTGCCTAAGAAGATTAGCAGAAAAAATATACAGAGGTCCAAAAAAAGTATGTATATGTGCTTCATTGACTATAAGAAGGCTTTTGACAGAATCCATCATGAGAAAATAATTGAATGCCTCAAAGACATAGGTATTGATGGAAAAGATTTAAGAATACTCAGTAACCTTTATTGGGAGCAAACTGCCACAGTAAGATCGGGAAGGAATTATTCACCATACATAGACATAAAAAGAGGTGTCAGACAAGGTTGTGTGCTGTCCCCCTGCCTATTTAATTTATACACCGAAAAAATTTACAAACAGATACAGGAAATACCAGGACTGAACATCAGTGGAAGATCAATAAACAACCTTAGATATGCAGATGATACCGTGTTGTTAGCTGAAAGCGAACAGGAGTTACAAGAACTAGTGAAGCAAGTGAACAGTATAAGTCATTGAATATGGGACTCGACATTAATAATTGAGAAAAACTAAAACTATGATAATTAGCAAAAAAATCAGATCGATAAAAACCACCACATTTTATAAGATTAAGCGTAAATTGGGAAAATCCTGGAACAAGTCATGAGCTAAGTATATCTTGGTTATATTATAATAACAGAAGATGGCAGTTGTGATGATAACTGAAATCAAAGATCAGGAGAATTAGGAAATGGCACCAAAGCTTACATTAAAACAACCATAGAATACCTTTTACTGACATCCAAACAGTTTTATCTCATTAAATTAAAACAATGAGAATCATAAAGTGTTATATTTTTATTCCTGCATTTCTCGTATGGTTGCGAGAAATTCATGGAACGATGAAATAAGGCATTTGGAAAAGAAAAGAATTCGACGGCTCTTTGAAATGTGGATATAATAGAAGAATGGGGAGTATCTCATGGAAAAAGAGGATGTCCTAAAACTAATTAAGGGCAGGGTCTAGAAAATTCCTAGGTAATGAGAAAATGAGCATAATAATGTAGGAGAGGTCAAAGTACGGCAGCTACCAATTACTACTGGACCAAACATAAACTAACGGCATCAACACCTTGTGAAGCTCACTCACTAAAGAAGGGAGAGTGGAAGGTAAAAAGTGATGGGGAAGACAGACGCTATAAGTGGGTTGATATCATAAAGAAGCATTGACGGGCAAAGGAGTCGCTTTCAGAGTGTACCACCAGACACATGTGTGAAAGGACAGTTGGGATTCACATTACATCAGGCCAACTCCCGTTCGTGGAGTCCGATGGCTACTGATGAATAGATGATGTGTATTACTTGCGTTGTGAGCCCTATTCTCACGGTGACTCCTTTGATTGTATTTTAATTATTATTAAAAATCTTTTTTATTTATTTTTTTTTTACGGGTGGTATGTGGGTATGACATTGTAAAGGCTAAATTTTTACTATCTTAGTCAATATATAATACATTTATTATTTCTTATTATGTTGCAAATATTTTGTAAGACAAAGTATTTTCCCTTTTTATCGTGCTTATGGAGATATGTAATTTTTGGGTGCTTCCATTGAAAATAGTTCTGTCATCTTCAGATCGACGCACTACGCACAGGGTCGACTCTAGGACCTACTGTTGATTTATTCATGTGGCTGGGTAGGTTATAGATTGTTCTTGCCAGCAGTATATCTTTGGCCTTGAATTTATACTTGTGTTTGCAAATGAGTAGACGGTGTACTGTCTTATCATATGGATTCTTTGCATTTACACTTATGTCGAAATAATTTGGTTGTCACGCTAGAAAGTCTATGGCTATGCAGCCGGATAGTATCGTAGAAAGGGGTCTGCTGCATGGATCCATGGCTGCATCCTGTGAGGTTGCCGAGTTTTGTTGTTGACTGGATTTTTGCCGAATTGTGATCCTATATATGGATGGAGGGTAATAAGTGATAATCTATTTAGAAATGTTGGTATGTACTTTACCCAGTCGTTTATTCTATTTTGCCTAATGGAATGGCACATAAAGTTATATTTCGCAATAAAATAATGGTAAAACCACAATAATTTATTATGAAATTGGGCTTCGCCATCGTTGTTGTTAAGCCTGGATGCACATCCGGTGGTACTTTTATAAAAGAATATCCATTCATAGGAAGAAGACAATCCTAGTATCAGCAACTGGATTGTATGATTTCTTGTTCAATTACACTCAATTTCGAGAGTAGCCTATGAGAACTATGAGGACCAATTTATTGAATGACTAATTTTGGTCTTTATTCTATTTGTGAGTGAAGCTCATCGCAGTGATGAGAACCAGCCATGTTGATAAATTCACATAGATACTTTGTTTTTATATCGAGGTGTGTTAAAGGATGCTGTACACTATCGCTCACGATGGCCACCAATGAGATCACTGACTAACATGTGTGAACAAATGATCTGGGATTCACATTTATTTTGAATTATATTTAGATTTGATAACTTTTACAGTGTAAGGATATTCGACTAGCTTGTACAAGGTATAGGTATAGGGCCTTCATATTTTATTGGTTACTGGTCTGTACGTGAACAGCGTCAGTATAAAGCCAGATGATTTTTTCTTGAATGGAAACGATGTGTAGGAATTATCTTAAGTATCCATCGATAACTTTGGATATTTTGCCTATCTTGTCTGATAACTTTTTGAGGATTTTTACCTGTGTCAACATGATGGCTGTCTTTTGTCGAATTTGTTCATGTTAACCTTTTCAGCGTACTGTCAAATGTAGTGGTACACCAATTATTTGTTATTAATCTATGTCATCCAGTGTTATGAATTCAGAGTTCCACTGTTATTATTGATTTTAGTTACACAAGCTGCTGAGTAAGCTGTTTGAGTGTTGTGACATCACACCAACCTGTTCAACTTCTTTCGATATGGCATCTCTTCCCCTACTACATTTCGCGTACTGGATATTCAGTTACACAATCCACTCATGGTTTTCAATCTCACCATTCTTGTCCGGTAGACTCACTCACACGTTCTCCTGGTCAAGGTTGTACCTGTTTGAACCTATAAACTGTGATGGGTTTGTTTGAGTTTGTCAAGAGTTTACTAATTTTCTGTATACAGTACAATACATCTACATTTATACAATGGTGGTCTTTATCTCGATGTTTTCATTTTTTCTACTGATTGATTTAATAAACAACAACAGTAGCACAAGTATGTGTTTATACTACTTATCAACAAAGGTTTTTTAAAGGGCATTCATGTATGTTGATGTGGGGTCTCCATGTATATACATTCCTGTGTGGGTCTCAATTGTTGTGATTTGTGGGGTCTCAATGTAGTTCGCTGTACGGGGTTTATATGTTGTTCCGCTGTGGGGCCCGGGGGGGTTCTTTCATGTAGTTGTTGGGGAGTCTCCCCCATGGGCGAGTTGTTCGTATGGGGGTCTCTCATGTTCACATGTAGTTGATTGTAGGGTCTCCATGTCTGTTGATGTTGGGGGTCTCACACATGTATTTATGCTGTGGCGGTCTCTAATTCCAATGTAGTTGATGTGGGCGGTCTCCATGTAGTTTGATGTGCGGGGTTTCAATTAGTTGACTGTCGAGAGGTCTCACTTGGGCGACATAAGTAAAGGAATAAGGGATAACTCTCCCCTTACAGCTCAATGTAATTATTGACATATTATCAGGACCAGGTGGGCATCACTTGTAGATATAATGTCACTGCACTGAGAATCACCTCCACCCGTAAGACGCTCATTTGTACTGTTTGAGTCCAGCCGATTCACATGGAACTAGGGGACCCAGCTCACACTCGGGTGGGCATGCTTGCTCCATAGCATCATTAATTAGTGGAAAATAATGTCGATTCTTTTCATCTTTGTGGATTATATGAAAGACAGATAAGTCATTAACCAATTACTTGCTGCAAATTTTATCACATGTCAGCACTCGTTGTGTTCAAAGAATGTCCTGCTCTGTTGTTTTTGTGTTTCTATAGCATAGCTATATCGTGTTATAAATGGCTGCACCACTGTTTCTGTTAACACTGGCTGCACTGTTGTTTAAAAAATGGCAGCCTGTTGTGGGTCACTGGCAGCACCTGTATGTGTTACACTGTCAGACTCTGTTTTTTTGTGCTTATAGACTGGCTAAACTCCTGTTGTGGTTTCTACTGGAACAAGCCCTGTTATTGTGCTTTCATTATCTGTCAGACTCTGTCTGCTGTTATTAACTGCTGCACTGGTGCTGTCTACACTGGCAGCCTCTGTTGTGTTTCCTCTGGCTGCCCCTGTGTGTTACAATTCGGCAGCACTGTTGTGTCTATAATTGGCCGCTGCTGATTAATACTGGCCAGCACTATTTTGTTACCAACTCTCAGCCCCTGTTGGGTTTTAACCATTGGCTTAACTTGTTGTGTTAACACTGTCAGCTCTCTGTCCTTTGTTACTCCTTCGCAGACCTATGTGATGTCTGTTACATCTAGGATCAGCATACTGTTATGGTTAACTGACAGCTCCGTTGTGTTAAACTGACTAGCTACTGTTTTTGTTACAATGACGCTCGTTGTTGTTATCATCTGACAGCTCCTCTGTTGTGTTACTCTTGACCTTTCTGTTGTGTTACACTATGGACAGCTTTCTGTTATGTATTGTAATGACAGCATCGGTTCCGTCTGTTAACACTGACTGACTATAGTTTTGTGTACACACTGATAGCATCTGTTATGTCTATCACACTGAACGTCTGTTCCTAGTTTTTATGTAGAATTATGTTACGGTTCTACCTCTCTGAAAGACTCTGTTTTTTTCACTGATACAATCCTCTGTTGTGTTAACCTGACAGATCTGTAGGTGTCTACAGACTGACAGCTTTGTTTTGTTTAAACTTGGAAGCTCTGCTGCAGATGGTTTTATTCAAAGTGCTTATAAGAAATTATTTCTTAATTGCGCATTAAGCGCACAGTGATAGCTTTAGTCACTTCATAAAAATTCCTCTACAACCAAATTATTTCTGTGCCTTCTGGTTATTGCCCTTTACAATGACTATCTTTTATTGAATACTTGCTTCTAGAGGAGGTTTTGTGTTTATTCTCTGTACATACTTGTGTCTTACATGCACAGTAGACTTACTGCGCACATGGGGAAGTCTATTTTACAGTCTTGTTAATGTTGTGTTGGTATTTAGTGAATTTCCACCACCCTTGCTTTTTTCTAAAAGTGCAATCTGGGAAATGCTTGTTCCATCAAGTAAACACTTACTGTTATGTTGCAAACAAAAAGTATCACACAAAACATTGCGACTTAACAAACGAGCTCACACAGTATGGTAATTATTTATGGGCCTATTCCAGCAATAATAGCTTATGGGAAAGATAAGTAATGATGAATCCAAAGATATGGACATTATCACTGAAGAACAGAAGGAAAGCAGAAAACTTCAACTCAATTTCTTTACACACCCAATGTGTATTGAGCAGGAATATAACTCCACAGTACCTGGACCTAGGAATACCTAACTATGCCAGTTATAAGAAAACAATGAAGAGAAAGTGCACATAAACGGTCACAAATGGCCATCCCTAGTTCGATGAAGGAATTTTGCATGAAAGAGTTAGATGCAAAGGCACATGAAGAAATTTAAACCTAGGAAGTCCCCAGGGACATGTACTAAGATCACATAAACTACATTGTTACTTCAACTGGGCCCATATCTGGGAGAGCAAGCATGTCCTCAAGCTAATTAATAAAAGAAATGGAAGATCAGGCTAAATTTCAGAAATACTGTAGAGAATGCAACTTATTGTCACAACTTTTGAAAATACAACACAAACACCCCAGGCATGAACCCAAAAGTTACATCGCCTAAATAGACTCTATATTAATGCGAAGACATAAATTGTGATAGACCGTGTATAAGAATGATTTAAAACATGTCTCTATTGTTCCTTGAGAGCGTCCGGAATTATGTGTTTGAACAGGCAGGCCTTTTAGAACCAGCAGCTGCAACAGATGACAAGCTTTTTCAATTGATGCCATACAAGAATTCTAGACGGCTTCCAGAATAAGAATAAATACCTGTGCCCATCTGAACCCTCCAGATGGCCTGCAACTGATCGTGTATGGAGATAAATTGAATCATGCATGAAGGATGATCTGGCATAGGAATACTTGGCACAAATAGTTATAAAACTTGATAAAACGTTTTTTTTTTTGTTTGTTTCGAACAATTCCAGAAATAAGAAAACACATGATGCAATCATCACATACTAAAGTAGTTTTTCTCAAGGCTCATCTTAACCTCATCTTTAACCACATGAAGCCTCGTTATGCTGTCGCCAGGTTTCCACTACATATAGTTCTACCCGCCCGGCAGCCATGGTGACGCCCACTTGTATGTTGTTCTCCAAATTTGAACCATAAAAATAACATCTAGATTAATTATGTAGGTGTATCTGATTGTTCACAAAATTTTTGTCATAATACATTCACATGTGTCCTTGTATGTTTATTGATACCTGCAGGTAGCATAACAGGTTCACATAAGAATAAATATTCTTGTGCTTAATTGTTGCATACTTTTATCTCAAATTACTCCCCGTATCATCTACGGCAGTTTGTTTACAAGTAGTTAGTCAATCTCATATTCCCGGACACACCAAACTATCTACTTTGTAGTATGCTTGGTATTAATCCTTCGCCTAATTAATGGAAAACTCAAAGGTCACTGACTTTATCAAAGGTCTGTGTACACATATCATGTTACCGAAACATATTCCACCACTATCTTGGTAGTCTCATCTTGAATTAGCATTGCTCAACACACCACTAAAAAGACACTTAATGAGATAATACAAAAGAAAACAAAAGCAACTCGTGGCGATTTACACAAAAAAAATATTGATAGTGGCTTGCTGGCACACTAAATGTGTCGATAGAACAAGGACTACTTGATGAGGCTATGTACCTTGGCTATGTCCATTCTGTTTATTATATCACAATCTATGCGTTCTCAATACCTGCTACAAGACAAACATTGGACTCACTACTGGACAGATAACCGTGCAATGCAATGCCTGTTCGACTAAAGTTGGAGCTATGAGATCAGCTCCAAAACTGCTGCATGTGAAAATACAATAAGTATGGAACCCTTGGCTTGCGGGAGGGTTAAAAGATTGCTTTAGTAAGTTTATGAAAAATGTGTGAGAGTGAACCGAAACCCCACCCCAAGTGACTCCTTGTGATAACTGGGACACATATCAAGAAAGAATAACAACTCACACAGTCAGGGTTCTTACACCATGTCATGAAATTCATGAAGATACCACCTCTCAGAATAGAAGTACACATAGATACAAAGAAAGTAGTAAAGAATCTTACCACCTTCATACCCCACCCTTAATACGCAACAAGACAGTTACTAATATTTTAGTAGATAGAGGCAACAAACACTCTCCGACCCTGTCAGTCATTATGAGTGCTATCAAAATGAAACAACCATTGGATGCGGCTAACCTGAAGATATGGTTGCAGGTTATTACTGACGATCTGAATTTAAGGGACTACCTTGAAAAAGCAGGTTATTAGAAGTTCTCCATTATGTTATCTTGATGGATCCTTCGCATGGAGTTTGTTTGATGCAAGGACACAGGGAGTTTTGCTCCATCTATGAATGATGAAATAATTTGACTGGAAACAGCCATATACCATCTGAAGGGACTGTTTTGGTATTGTCTTTCACTCTCAAAGGCTCACAAAACATCATAAATTTTTAATTGAACACTCACAGTACATACTGCCACTTCATGGTTTGGAAGCAGCACGTGGACATTGTAGAATCTGTATGAGCCAATTAATATAATGGATGCTGATCTGTTATCTATTCCTTATGGACATCAAGGAATAGTTACATGCAATGTGGATCCACCTGGTCACTTTTATACACCAGGTAATGGACAGAGCATGACAAGAACATTAGCACACACATAAGAAGGAAACTCTAGACTAAGGAAACTCTAACTCACACTCACAGCAAACAAAACACTCTACAAACACCAATAAACAATCATTACCCCCCGACCAACTAATCACAAAAAAGAAAAACTTGGCATGTATAGATGGGGCAATGGGAATAACCAGAACAGAAAGAAAAGGTTTACAGACATATGGCTGGTCACTCGATCCCTATATATGGCACGCACAACACACTCAAACACATATTTAATGGTGGGATCTAAGATAGCACACACATTTTTTGGACTTAAGACACAATACTTTTTACACAGATCTTCATCAAGCTGAATTGATTAGAGGTCAATCCATCAAACTACCTATCCTAGTTGCCAAAGATTATTTTTGCCACTACCCAAACGAAACTGTTGACTACCACAACCTCACTCTTGACGTGCCCAAGCATCTCAGTGATATTAGGAACAATGCCTCCTCTTCCTATCGAGGCCAGATAAAGTGAACACATTGTGTGATGAGAAAAAAATATAACTTGGAGAATATATAAAAATGACAGTTATCACTAAAGGGAACTGGATCATACACCCCAACCATCCAACAAATACTGTCCCCCCAAGCATGTCTTTAAAAGGGGGGGGGGGGGGGGGAAGAACAAAATTATGACCCGAGGTTCTATTCATAGAGCTCGCCTCTTGGTGGTTATAGCTAACTTTTACAAACCGTATTGTTTGTTTGTTGTCTGGTCTAACTACTGTACAATTGTCTGTCTTGTTGTATGGTTACGATGTACCCAAATGTCATGTCCTTGTCTGTACTGGGCCATAACTCTATGAACAAATTTTTTTGTCTGGCGATAAAATTATGTACCACCCCAAATGTCCTGTTCTCTTGTTGTATGTTAAACTATGTATCATAAATGTCTGTCATTGTTGTCTGCGACGGTTAAATATATATACACTATGTCTGTCGTGTTGTCTGGCGAAACCTTTGACAAATGTACTGTCTTGTAGTTACTGGTTAAACTATGTACACAATGTCTGACTTGTTTGTTGGCTAATACTTATAACACAAATGTTGTATTGTTGTCTGGCTAATATGTACAAATGTCTGTCATTGTTGTCTGGCTATTTCTATTTAAATATGTATGTCCTGGTCTTCTGGTTATATCTATATGCTCAATGTACTGTCTTGATATTGTCTGGCTAACTATGTCAAAATGTCTGGCTCTTAATTTTATACATATATATCTGTCTCTCTTGTAGTATGTCTGTTATCTATACAAATATTGTGTCACTGTTGTCTGTATGTTTTTATATACATATTTCTGTCTTGTTGCTATGGCATAACTTATGTACCAAATGTTTGTCTTGTTCGGTTCTGGGCTATACTATATACAATCTTTGTCTTGTTGTCTGGCACTAACTTTGTTACAAATGTTTTGTTTTTCGTTGTCCTTTGGCTTAACTATATACAAATGTACTTTATTGTTGTACGGCCTATAAACATATATTTTCCAAGTGTCTGTACTGGCTTCACTATTACAACATGTTTTATTTTTTTGTTGTCTAGCTGGACTTTTTTCTGTTAGGTTGATGCTTCTTGAAAATTTTCTTGACCTGGTATTGGGGTATAGATCTATTCAGAAGAGATTACTATAAGCCTAAAGTGGTCTGTTCTTAATGAGTTATACATCAGGTCATTTAGGAATACCCCCTAAAACTAGTGTTTGTCACGTACCCACAGACCCTGTCAAGCAAAAGTGATATTGAAAGCTGCAGGGACAGAGCAGTCCAGTTATTTACAATTTGGCTGGTATGAACATGACATCTTTGTCAATAGGGGACTACCCCAGAAGGAATGCAAGGAGTTTGTCAGGAAGGCCAGTTGAGGAAAGGGCATAGTTGTTCGTGTCCACATGACTTCAGAGTTTATCAAACCCCACAAGAGATGCAACGCAATTAATGGTACTAGTTGTTGAGAATTTTTGTCTTGTACAATATTTTCTTTCTCTGATCACACTTCTTAGTAGATGGATGATTTTGGTGAAATAGATATTACTTTAGATAAAAAAATTTATTTAATTTACTGATTACATTCAGTGGCCTCCAAATGGTGCGGGTGCACCAACCCATTGTTGGGCCATGAGAGGTTGGCAGTTGGTGATTGGAAGGTCAAGACAATCAAGGGTTAGGAGATCTTTTTTCAAAAAAACACTTAAATTATGCCAGAGAAATAAAAAATGAAGGTCATTTTATTATTTTATTTTGTAACATGTGATATAATTTGGGATAATATACTTACTTAGTCGTTCCACCCACTCCATCCAACACCGTGAGGTGTAGACGGTTTGGAAGAGGTGCGCAAGGATCTAAATCCTATCAGCTTGTCTTCAACTCCTTGCCTTGGTTCCATTCTAGTTCCTTGGTTCCTTCATTGTTTGTCACTTAATGTTGTAACATACAAGCGACTAGGGGGTTGTCTCCTGGGGGTATGGATATCCCTGGCATATGTTCTTCCACATTCTTGTCATGGTAGCAGATACTTCTCCTATTCCTGAAGACTTGGCCAAATCCATTTTAGTTGGGGGGACTGTTTATACGTGGGCGTCTGGCACAAGTCGGTGGGGTTTTTAGGCCCCTTGATATTGTCTGGTGGCACGAACATGTCTCTTTACTTTGTTAACTTAAACTCACACCTTACTCAGATACACTTATTTCATGTAGTTTGGATCTGGCTTTTGTGGGTTGTAGTCATTGCCCATGACTCGCATCCATATGTCAAGACTGGGACATAGGATGGAGCGGTAATCTGCCATCTTCATTTTTGTACACAACCTTTCTCGTTGCTGCAGGAATTCTTGATTTTTGGCCTGAAAAAGTCTCCAAGCTGCTGCATTTCGAGTGGCCAACTCTTCTTTGATTGCCTCCCTTTTGGTCTATAATAGCTCCGAGGTATTTAAAGTGGTTGTCAATGATCACAGGACCTGTTCTCACAGCTTAATCTGTTTTATGTCTTTCTTTTTTCTCGTGATATCTATCATTGATTTTGTTTTTAGAGCTGCTTATGACCATCACAATACTATATATCAAGCTATTAATTAACAAGACCATTGAAGGTTGTATTGGAGGATGTGCCTCTCTGATTTAATATGGGAATTATATGATTATAGAATATCATTAGGAATATTGCTTCCAAGGAAGTTTCTCCAGATTTTATTTCAGTAATATATCTTTTTTATATATAATAATTAGATTTTAATAATATTTAAAAAATATGTTATAATTATATAAACGTCCCCCCAATATTATCTAAGATTTATCAGTCACTCAAAAACAAGACTCACACTCTCATTGTATTTAGTATATTCTTGGGAATGGATCACGTTTTTGGTAGCGTACTTTACACTTTCTAGATGTCTACATGTTCATTTTATTTAGTAAGCTGTTATGAATAAAACGAATGACTAAGGGGTAGTATTTTTTTGAGGGAGGAAAGATATTACTTTTCAATTAAAAAATAAAATTTATGCTGTGGCGCGAAAGAGCAAAATTTTACATTTAAAAGTGTGGCCCAGAGAAAAAAGTTTTGGAACAACTGGATTAAACGACTCTTGTTAGTTTTAATTATGATGATATTGTCTAACTAATGAATAATACTGAATTGATTATGATATTGTTTATGGTTATGATCATTACAATCACTAATGACTGCGAAATGTTGGATTTATGATAGATTGGCAAAGTACTGACCTGATGAATTCAGTTAATAGAAAATAGTAAAAATATGGGTTGTTTGGAATTTATGATGGCAATATAGAATGTAAAGGATTCTTTAATAGAAGAATGACAAGCGTCGTAAAAGAAGCTGTCTTTCTGCGAAAGAACGGCACCTCAGAAAAACCTTGTCATCATAACAACAATTCCTATCCTGATGTCACCATCATCACTGTAACATTAATTCATTTTCACTTACCAACAGGTACAAGCCGACTTTCTTGTTCTCTACACAATTTACACCAGTAATGTAGCTTACGAGGGACCAAAGTGGTGATGGTTACTTTTGGTGATCAGAAAAGTTGTTTCATACACAAGAACCCCGCCACTGGCCTTTCGTAAGTCCATGACTATGCCAATCATACATATCCCATGTTTGCTCTCCTTAAAAACATGGATCTATGCAGCAGTTGAAAGCATGCACAAAACATTTATGTGATCGCTGCAGAAGTTTGTGAAGCAATTACCTTTTTCTTGATGTGGATGACGGTGGGACACATTACCTCAATATTAGTGACCTTATTATTATGGTGCCCCCTTAGTGGGTGGAGAGTCATTTTCACCTATAATCACCATTATACTGATGGTTGGTACTTGATTCTTTCTGACACGAACTTCTGAGATTATAATGCCCCTGGTTGAAACTTTGCTGATGATGGATAGGGCAAATTGAGGAAACCTGCTAAGTAGCATTTCATGGTAGTTTGTTGTTGTTCTACAATCCCAGTGTAAGTGGAGGTAGAGGGAAACCAAAGGAACACATGGAGAGAAGAGAAATGGAGAGTGAAGAAGGCATGGAATGACACCTTTGTGCTGATGACAAGGTAATCAGGAAGACTTGGTACCAAGTTTGTTGGAAGCCTATGCTATTTGGGCGATGATGGTAGGGTTATGATGTTGTTTTTCTTCTTACTTCGTATTTGGTTCTTTTGGACGCTGACTGGCAAAGCACAATCAGGACAATCACGCCCTGGTGGTGTATTTTAGGGCAGCAATAAACTATTCACCACTTTGCTCAGTAAATAGGACATCCTTTGTAGGGTGCCTTAGTTCCTGGTTGATGCGTAGCTTCATCTGCCTCCAACAGTTCTCCAAGAGGTAGCCTTTGGATGGCATAGCCTTTCTTTCCCTTCTGGGAATACATAGCATGGTGGATGTTGTAGGAGTTCTCTTATGAGGAATGTGGCCTAACCCAATTCCAGCGGTACACCAGCTTATTGATGGTGCATAGTTTTCTGGTGGCCTCTGAGTTAGAAACTCTTTATTGGTGTGGTGATCGGCCATATAATAAAAACTACAAAGAATTGTCTTAGGCACGTTGTGTGGAATGAATGACCTGTTTTGGACATTTCCGTTTCATCGTACTCTACAGCATTTGTGCCACAGTTTAAAGAAGTACAGGAAATTACGCAAGCTCTTGTATATTTTTAATTTTAGTGTTTGGTACTTAGTACTCGGGAATATTTCCAGAAGTTGTTTAGATTGTTGCAATGGCTATTCTGGCTTTATTTAAAGCGGCTGTGATGTATTTTACCTTGTTGTCGCCATCTGGGGTGTTACCATGCTTCCCTAAGGTATGTAAATCTGTTTGTTATTTTTCCAGCCAGTTGTTCTTACATGAATGTCAATGTCTTACTGACATTGTAAAAAATATTTATAAGGGTCACATGGAGTAGAAAAGAAAATACAATAAACATTTATATAATATTTAACTATTTAAAATAATATTTTTATGTTTTGTAAAAAAAATATCGATTTTCAATTTAATTTCCATTAAAAACATTTCTTGACCACGTAAGGCTGAGTGTAAAGACTGGAAATAAAAGAAATTAAATTGATGAATGTAAGTGAATGAGTTGTCCACATAATACTACTTGTTTTATTAACTAACCTGGTTACAAGGACAACTAATAATTTAATACAACTTGCAAGATAAGGTTCAATGCTGGTTGCGTGTTAATCCCATTGGGCATACGCAAGAATTTGAATTTGTGAAAAAGAGAGTACGGCAATATTCCGTTATATATCACAGATAACGGCATGTCGGATAGAAATTCCTCAATAGAACGATTCCCTAACAGATTCTATATATCAACGAATAACATTAATTAGTCGTGAAAGGTGAAGTAGAATAAATGGTTCCTTTGTCTTCATTTTCGAAAATGTGGGATCATCTCTTTAGCTTGACATTCTTGAAAAAATAAAACCTGTTACGGAAAGCACTTCTTGTGGTTTCTGTTGCCACTTTGTTTATCATGCTTGGAGGTTGACTATTCCATGAAAAAACTCACCTAGTCACCTTCTACGTGACATGTTTTAGATGGAGAATTGGGCGATGTTTTACTTTCTTTGTGATCCTTAGAAAACTCGAAAAGTATAGGCCTTTGTGATTTTACAGGGTCTGTCAAGAAATAAACACTGACATGTTTTATGTGCATGAATTATTAAAAATCATGTACTTCATTTGTTTAAATACAGCTCGCAATTTACTTGTCTGGGAAAGTTTTATATCCACACTCACATTAATTAAAAAAGGAATTCTTCAACCTTCTGATATTAAATTTATATTTGTTACTTTATTTCCATTTTCACTGATTATGGCATTTAAAAAATGTGGTCAGGGTTTTCTACACTCATTACTCATCAGCTTTCCCCAAGGCGCAAAAGGTCTTTCAAGTATTGACAATGCCAAAAGTCTAGACCTGTGCCATCTGCTTCAAGACATTTCTCATGTCTTTTTTTAATCCCTATTTATTTATGATTGGAGGCATATCTGGAGTCATTACTTATATGATGCCAGTATTACAAGGCTAATAGTATAAAGAAGTGAACCTCTGGGATGATTATCAAATTCTTCATTGACATCTTGAAATCATTTCTACACTTCACAGGGATTCCCCTCTGTGTGAAACATGTTGAGAAAACCCAGCATTGACACAATTAGCATTGCAGGACGGTACATTGTGGGTCCCAGAAATAACTCTGGCTTTTACCATGGTTGCGCTGCATGAGGAGTATTCTAAACTGTGGGATCCCATATAGGGCAAGGGGCTACAGAATGGATAAGCTGTATGGTCATGACTGGTTCATTGGGTCGTAGCCCAGAACAAGTAGACACCGCTATTTTGTCTCATACTTGCCTCATTGTGGGTGAACCACACTTGGAGATGGCACAGGGACATGCAACAGTAGAAACGCACTTTTCTCTACACTC
The DNA here is from genome assembly GCA_024509875.1 of Oreohelix idahoensis. NCBI lineage: Eukaryota > Metazoa > Mollusca > Gastropoda > Stylommatophora > Oreohelicidae > Oreohelix > Oreohelix idahoensis. The sequence goes on along the minus strand of JAMPIV010015297.1, from coordinate 10,603 downwards.
CTAGCTTGAAGGGACCCAGATGTGCTTGCCCTGTTGAATGCAGCCAAGTGAAGAAACTGGAAGCTCTATGATTTCAATCTAAAAGTTCAAAATTGAAGAAAGAAAAGCCACAGATAAGACAGATCCATACAGTTTGTAGATCAATATCAATGGGTATTCTTCTACTTTGGTAGTGGCTGCACTCACAAAAAGACGTGAGAGCTCAGAAGCCCTAGTTATGCAACAATATTAAATAAAATTTTCTTTTATTTTTGTCTCCAAATATATCTTTATGTGTTCTGGGTTTCTTTCTATCTTGTCCTATCATAGGAATTTTCACAAGATCTAAGAACTGCCATTATTATCTTGTTTATTAGATTTTAAAGGTTTTTTCTAATGGATCTTGTATTTTCTACTCATTAACTTGCCTGAACCCCCCCAATTGTCATGGGGGGTAATAAAATAGGGACACATTTTTAAAATTTTTTGCCCACCCCCCACCCCCCCCCCCCCAATCTTAGAAATCTTTTGGGACCCCTAAAGATGCACAGCTTTAGAGAATGCATTCACGCGGACCCAATAGCTTGACTGATTGCATAGTTGTTCAGGCGTAACCTGAGGATGACTAAGCACATACTCTAACACCCTCACGTGGTGGTTCATGGTAAAGTCTGCATCACACTGCAGTCTGGCTGTGAGAGAGTTGGGATCGCAAGAGGAAAGCAAAAACTCGAGGTTCCCCTATAAAAAAGCTGCGTGCTGAAGCTCGGACTCGTGTCCGACCGAATGGTGCAGATATCATACAGCTCCGGCGTTAATAATCTGGGCCACATCAAGCGCATACAAACGTCCTTTTCAGGGACGATATGAGGAAGATGAAGAAGATGAATCTTATATTAAAATAAAGATCCATTCATTCATTTCTTATACATTGTACTTTTATATTTCTGAACTTTTTTTTAAATGTTAGGTGGGGTACAATTTTTTTGGGGGGAAAGGAGCAACACAATAGAAATACACATTGATGTTGTTGGTGTAACCTTTCAGTGGCCACCTAGCTACAGACAAGGAGTGGTAAGTTATAGTGGTTTCAGATATAATACATCTTTTCAAGGTAGAAGTATTAAGTGATTAATTGATAAATGAAGAAATATTATGTCAGAAGGTCACGGCTCACAACATTTTGTTATGTGTATTTAACATGCCCAGCACAGTTTAATTCATTCTCTGTTTTTATCGGGGGACTGAAAGGGGAGCTGACAATAGTAACAGCTGTTACCCTTCTTTCGGCTATGTCTTTGAAGATGGAGGTAAGGGTAGGGTGGGCATGGATTCAGCTACCACAATATCTCTGTAGAAACCGTAATGGCAAAAAAAGTACTTCAACATTAATAAAACAAAAAGAACAACACATACAAGGTAGGATTGATGTGAATTTAATGCTTTGCTCATTGGACTGCGGGTAATAAAGACAGATGAAAACATTTTTATTCATTTTAGCATGGGCCGGGTGTGATGGAGAGGCCCTCGTGGGGGGGGCTTGGGGCTTGATTATGTTCAATGTGAAAGGCTACACAGGGCTGGTTCTCCTGATGGAGAATTTTGAATGGGCAACAGGCTACACAGAGTATGCTTGGCAGTGTATGCTGTGGGTATTATAGCAGACCACACAAACAGATCTAGAAAACCCAACCGGGGCATCAGCTGAATACCTCTATGAACTTTCAGGTGAGTCATTTTATTTCACATTACCTCTTTGAGATCTTCAACAATGATATCCACACTTTATTATACATTACCCACAACTATGAGTTCTTCATGTGAGGGTCACATCCCATTTCATATACATATATAAGTTCTTCAAGTGAATCACTTTATTTCCACAATTTCACCTCTATGGCTCTTCAAATGAAATCAATTATTTCACATCTAATGCAATCAAATGGTACATATACTCTTTTAGCGGTATTGGAAGCTTGTGTACCCGCTAGACAATCACCAGAGCTATGCCAAGTGGGAGTCTTTAGACTACTGGTTGGATCACAACCACTAGGCTGGGAATGGTCTGTGTGGGTATGGGAATGACTAATAGATGGGTACCCTGGGTTTTCCTACCAGCGTTGGGGGGTTTTTGCATAGGGACTGATACACCACCTCTCTGTACTATGTATAAATAAAAAAAATAATTGAACGTTTTACACGGTATACTAACCAATTTTACAATGGATAATTATAACATTTTGCTGCGTGGTGATGGACAATTCAGTGTCTCACTAGAGATCGTATTGACTGTCTAAGTGGTTTGAATTGCCGAAAGGAAGCTCACACTGGAATGTAAAAAACGGATGTCCAACCTGACACGGCATCATCAAAACAGGATACAAAGTATAGGATTTTGAATTGGAAACGTCAGAAATATGAATGAGACAGGAATAGCTGAGGGGACAAAATCACGCAGAGGATGATGGAACTACACGGATTACATATCCTGGGGAAATAAGCTGGGAGAGCAGATGGACAGGGATGGAGGATAGAATAAAAACAGCTACAGGCGGAATCAGTACTTTATATCTTCTGGTAGAGACGGATGTCAGCACTCACTCGATGAAGGTGTAGCACCATCTATTATAAGAAAGGGAATGAGAAAGGTCTATTTACTGGAATGAAAAACCTCTACTCATACAACAGACTGATTAAGAGGACAAGACTTGAGTAGGAGCATTCACCAACACTTTACAAATATTATACAATGCCTACTTCCACCAACAAATTGTATCAGACGATGGAGAGATCAAAGGGGATGAATTTCTATCAATCAACCTGCAGAAAGAAATGGGAAATACTGACTCCACAGGTACGATTTGGATCCCTGCTATAGGTAATGGGAGACCCTCAAATGCCGAAAGTTGGGAACACACAATAACAATATATTCGAAAAGAGTTTAGACAACGGGCGAAAAATGCACACACGGGTGCAATGGAACAGTAAAAACGAGTAATGGGGATTAAGATTAATAAGCCACTTCTGTTGCAAGTATTAACAACAACCTGGTCATTGGAGGAAACACTTTTTCCACATCTAAGGAAAGTTCACACCATAGTTAACCATGGGAATCACCCAAATCGGATCGGGACACGAAACACCAGACTAGATCCAACTATAATGGTTCAATGGCAGATGGGATGACATGCACACTACAAGACCGTGAAAGGTAAGAAGAGGTTTGCAAGATGTGGAATCGCAAAGTGATCATTCACCTAGTAGTAGCAAGGACTTTGAAAGTGAAACTCAGAGATGCTGGACCAGTTGCAAGTACAGTCAAACCAGAAAAGATTTATACATCACGAAAACTGAAGGATCCCTTCACCAGAAAAGCTTTGTGGTTCGAACATTAAAGAGAAGATATCTCAGATTATCACAAAAGCCAGGAAAGAACAGAAATTGCATGATGATGAGGTTGACCCAAGAAGATTCAACAACATCCATCTCAACCAACTATACAAGGAAAGCAAGCAAGTCATGCTTGGGATTCCAGGAAAGAAGAGCCAAGACTGGATAACACACCAGAAACGCTAAACACCATTAGCGAAGAGAAAGGCAAATGAAAAGAAAGAAAAAACAGAAAGCATTAAGTCTCCCAGGTTAAAGGCAATATATAGTGAAACAGTACAAGTCAAGCTGGACAGAGGAAGTTAAACGTCCAAACCCGCTGCTAACAAAACGGACATTTCTGGATGACCTTGCAAGGACAAGCAGAAGATGGCAGCACACTGAGAAAATGAACAAAGCACAGTATACAAAATAAACTAAAAATCATCCAATTGGAAAATCGAGGTGCAAACAATATTACATTTTAGTAAGAGATAAGCACGGAAATCATCATCACAAGACAGTAGAGGGGACAGGAAAACAAGATGGGCAAGCAGCATTTCAGAGAAACTCTGAATAAGGAACCAACCAGAGACACAACAATGAATGTTCCTGAGGCTGAAAAAGTGATCCTAGAATGGTAATACAGACATTCCACGAAAAGAAGAAATCATCACAGCAATCAAAGGGTTAAAGAATGGAGAAGCTCCTGGTCATGATAACTTAAATGCAGAGCTATTTAAGACAGACCCAGAGCTAGCAGCAGAACTATTAGAACCACTATTTGCACAAGGCTGGAAAACAGGGACAACACCAACAGAGTGGAGAAAAGGAATAATTGTCAAATTGCCCAAGAAGGGAGATCTTGCAGACTGCAATAATTGGAGAGGAATAACTCTTCTCTCAGTTCCCAGCAAAATACTAGGCAGGATAATTATACAGAGAATCTCAAAAAGCAGTAGACCACAAACTGAGGAAAGAACAAGCAGGATTTAGAAAGAACAGAAGATGTGTAGATCATATATTTATCTCAGGAACATTATAGAGCAGTGCTCAGAATGGCAAAGATAGCTGTACATTAATTTCGTTGATTTTGAAAAGGCTTTTGACAGCATACATAGGGACAGTTTATGAAAAATACTGAGGGCTTATGGAATTCCAAGCTGCATAGTGTCAATCATAAAAAGCCTTTATGCCAACTTTACGTGTAGTGTTGGGCAGAGCAACCTAACCTTTCAGGTGAAGACAGGAGTACCACAGGGATGCAACTTATCAACCACTCTATTTTAACAGTCATAGACTGGGTAATGCGGCAGACAACGGAGGGCAGTCCAAGAGGAATAAGATGGACTACATTTTCTACATTGGAAGATCTGGAATATGCAGATGACATTGCACTACTAGCACATTCACATCAACACATCCAGCAAAAAACGGACAGACTTAATAAGTTTAGCCAGCAGGTGGGCTTGAACATCAATTTAAGGAAGTCAGAGGTCATGACGCTTAATGTGAGCAACCCTGAGCCCATATCAGTAAGGATAATCAGCAACTGGTAACAGACAGATGCCTTCACATACCTAGGATGCATAGTAACACCAGACGGCGGAGCAAGCAAAGACATCAACAACAGAATGAACAAAGCAAGAACAGCCTTTTTTAGTCTAAACAACATCTGGAAGTCCTCTCAGTACAGCACAAGCCCAAAAATTAGGATTATATCAGAGCTGTGTGCTTTCTGTGCTTCTCTATGGCGCGGAGAGCTGGAGAGTTACAGAGAAGGAAATGTCGAAATTGTCCTCTTTTCACACAACATGACTAACTAAGAAAAATTCCTTCCGAAAATCTTTTGGCCGAATACCATCACCAACCAAGATCTGCTTACTCGGAGCAAGCAAGAGGACATGCACACCATCATAGCTGGCAGACACTGGAGCTGGGTTGGCCATGTCCTCAGAAGAGACCCCGATGCCATCACAAGAACAGCTATGCTATGGACCACTGAAGGAAAACAGAAAGAGCGGCCGGCCAAAAACCACTTGGTGGACGACTGTGGCGGATGAGATGCAAAGAATGAACCAGAGTTGGGGCACTATATGCGAAGGATGGCCACCGCAACCGATGGGCAAAAGTGGATATCAAATTTGTTGTTGCCTCCTTTACAAGGGTGGACGCCACTAGGCGTGATGGGCATGCACTGACCTGCTTTGACGGGTCGTCGGGCTAAGGGATCAAAAAGAAGGAAATTTACTTAGTCTGCAAAAGTCTTCTTTACACTGGTACACAAACAGATGGGAAGTCAGAAGGTGCAAGATCGGGTGACTATAAGGGGGATGTGGTAATAATTCCAGACGAAATATCTGCAATAGCATCAAAAAATGGTTGGCGTTTTTTTTAGCGGTTGTGTGGTTGCGGCCTTTATGAGACAAAGTAGTGCATTTCTCTTGATCTTTTAATGGGTTAAGTAAAGTACAACAAAGACGACCCTTCTAAGGATTCTTCAAAAGTTCAATGATAAACATCTGCATTTCAACGTGTTTTCCCCTGTTAAAGAAGTCGAGAAGGAATACTACCACCCTTTCTCATCCCCACAAAAATCGGTAGGCCATTCACATTTCACCACGAATGGTGTACATTTGAACTTCTTTCTTCGTCGGCAATTTGTTGTGGGAGTGCCATTACACCCTTGTACCTCGCCACTACCATCTGCGACGGCACCCCCCCCCCCCCCCCCCCCCCCCCCCCCCCCCCCCCCCCCCCATTTATGGTTCATAAAAAAATGAAACCCACAGTCACTTTAAATGTTTTTATGGACAATGCCTATTACTATTGGACTAATGAAGTAAGTTCAACCAGTGTTACAACGGTCACCACGATATATGCCGATTCAAACCCCCCCCCATGGGGGGATTGTGGATTCACTGTGTGTTGAAGGAGCGGACCAGTTGCTTTGCGTCAAGCCATTGTGGATTGACACAATATTTCAGCTTCGTCACAAATGAATGTACCCAACGTATGACAGTGATAACTATCCACTGTTTGAATCTCCATAAAACATTTATTCAAACGTTCGTGGATGCGATTTGGGGTAATCGACTTCAGCAGTTGAGGAAATTATCATGACATAATCATTGTTTTTAACTAGAACGTCTTTGGCAGCCATTTTTTAAATAAATGTTACCAGTGGTTGCCACCCAGAGTTACTGATAACTGGTTGGTAAATTGCTATACAAGTGCCAAAAGAGTGTTGAGGAATCCTGCTAAATTTATCAAATTGCAAAACGAAATGCAGTATTTACTTAAAAATAATTAGGAAGGCAATTACTTTTTACCTTCCCTCGTTCATATGTGAGCTCTTCAAGTGAGTCTCACTTTATTTCATATTGCCTAGTGAACTCTTTTAAGTGAGTCACTTTATCTCACATACCTTCTGTGAGATCTTCTACTGAGTCACTTTATTTCATAGTCATCTTAAGGTGTTCTTCAAGTGAGTAACTTTATTTTGATAGTAGTTTTTCATGTCCCTTGGTAAGGTAGAAGGGAAAATGGCACACCACAAGTTATGACTATTTTTAATCCAACTAGCACAGTAGTCGGTCTTGCCAATTGCCCTACCAACTCACAGGGGGAGAAAAATTAATTGGGAGTTTACAAGATAACCCTGAAAGAAAGAATGTTAGAAGAGGGGAATCAAAGTGGGCCATGAGCTGAAGAAGATAGTCCAGAAATAAAAAATAATTGTCAAGATGTGGCTATGATGGGATGATTAAGGATTCACTCGTGATATTCTTGAGTTTTATAATATATTAATGTTATCTGCAAATACTATCTCTTAAGATGCAAAAAGCCCCATTGGTGCCAACTTTTCTGTTACTGTTTTAATTTATTCAGAGATGCCCCACACAGCGGTATAATTCTCACAGTTGTTAACTTTTATTTCCTTTTATTTTGATAAATGGACCAGTTGTATTCTTGCTGTAACTTGTATATCATTGTATTTTTGCTCCAGAACCAGATTGAATGTAACTTTATATAATGGATGTAAACATTTATATCACTGAATATCTAATAATAGAACCAATGTTAGCCAAGATGTAACTTTATATAAATGATATTTTAGCCTCAATCAAATTCATGTGAAATTTTATTTCTAACTATATCAATTATGTAACTTTATAACCTATTCATATAATAGAACCAATTGTTTGTCCATTCTATATAGCTTTATCATTGTATATTACTTAACTTTTAAAGTGCCTCATGAATGTAAAATTGTTAATTTCAACTGATACAAACCTTTTATTATCATATTCTTATAATAGAAACAGAAGTGTCATTGATTTAATTATTATCAGTTATAAATTACTTTATTGTCTTCACCACAGGGGGCTAATGGGTTTACCTTCCAGGGAAAACCTTTACACAGTTCCTAAAAAGACACCAAGCATCTGCACATATGAAAACCTTCAAACATTTTATGGGTCAGTTTCCTGCAAATTTCTCATTTGGTGTCTCAGTGTTGGATTCACGATGATACAATAACTGGGTAAAGGAAGTGTTTATCATGTGTTATTTTTGCTTAACATTTCAAGTTTTTTATTGACATTAGTTATAACCTTTGGTTATTTTATACAATATACTCTTCTTCACACTCAAAGAACTTTACCAACACACATCCAAAATTCAAATGGTCCACTTTTCAGGAAACCTTGTGCACAGGAGTGTTCTTCTTCTTTTGTTGTGGTGTTTTGTTGCAATTTATTTTTTACTTAATGAGGTATTTCTTGACGTAAGCCACCAGCACACTTTAGTCTCTTACTTTGTAACATGCCAGTGGAAACAAAACGAATATAATACGTCACGATACGAAAAATCTTTATTTTCGAAGGTTTTAAAGTATTCATTTTTACAGTTTAGAGATAGTGGAGTACATATTCCAGTTTTACTGACCAAACACGACTGGCTAGATTATACAGTAGGCTTATTTAGCTTGTAAAAATGCCAACGTTGGAAACAGTGACTGGCTAGATTATCCAGTAGGCATATTTGCATGTAAACCACCACAGGACAAAATACAAAAAAACTGCACAAGAAAAAACTGAAGAGAGATTAGGAAAAGACAAGAAACAATACAATAATGAAACACCTGCAATAAAATAGTATGTCTGCAATTTCAGGGAAAATGTTGGGGGATATGTTAAAGGAAATTCAGGAACGATAAAAGATTGATTTTAGACCATTCATTACTTTAATCAATGATAAAAAATAGTAACATATTAACAGAAGTAAGGTATATATTGGTGGTCATGGAAGGAGTACTGTAGAGAAATGTTATGAAATAGTACAAAGACCCCCAGACATTGACGATTGAAAAGTGAAAGAAGAGAGAGCCAGAAAACCTAATTAGATCGATGAAGTACGTGCGGCAATCAAAAAGCCTGAAGAAAGGGGGAAATCACCAGGGATGCGATGACATACCAATTGAACTAAATTCCACGCAGGAGGAGAAGGCCATCGGTCACTGCATTTATCATGCACTAATGTGTGAAGATCTGGAACAGTGCAATCTGGCCCAAAGCATGGAAAAAAGATCTTTGTATATCCCTCTCCCAAAGAAAGGCAATTTAAAAAACTGTTGCACACCAAACTATAATACTATTGCTTTTAAATAAAGTCATGCCAGCAAAAAATCCTCATTGCGGATTATCATGATAGAGGATAGAAAGAAAGTTAGTATCATGAATAAATTGAAGTACAGTGGGTTTTAGTCAAAGCAGAGGTACGAGAGATCACATTTTTAATGTGAGAAAACATCTCAGAGAAATGCAGAGAATACAATGTAGATCTTTACATCCATGTTTAGTAGATTACACCAGGCCTTCGACTGTTACAACATAAGAAACTGTGGAACATCATGAGTGTAATGGGGTTTCCGGCGCTATTGATCCATCTTAGTGAATCACTATACATGAACAACAAGCAGCTGTCAGAGTAGCGGGTGAAACAATCAGGATGGTTTGAGGTGCAAAAAGGGGAGTAAGGAACAGGGTTGTATACCTCTCTCCATACTTGTTTAAACATTATTTGCCTGAACATATTAATGAGAAATTGTTCGGTGTGACCATGAATTGTGATACATTGCTATCCGTTCCACAATTGGTGGAAATGGTGATCCAGAATCTCAGGTACACAGATGACACAGTTATTATTTCGAAACAGTGCCAAGGGGATTAGATATGTTAATTCTGTACTGTCATCAAAAAAGACACAGTGAGGATCAGAACCTTTTTCTTGAAACACACAAAAAAAAATTAAAGTAATGTCCACAGACAAATAAGATGGCCAACCAATAATTACCATCAATGATGAGGAAATTAAAAATGTTACATATTTTGAATATCTTGGCTCCTATAACTAACACTACAAATGGAGACTTGCTCATAAAGAGGTCAGAAGGAGGACTGGCCATAGCCAATGCAGAGGTTAAATAAAATGAAGAACCTATGGCAGAACACCAGCAAAATAACATATAAAAGTAAAATCTTTCTGAGGAACATGCATTTTCGGTTGAAACGTTTGCTGTGAATCATGGTGGGTATGGTTTACCTGGAAGGCGACGGCTTGGGGTGAGGCACGGACCAAGTCGACGGTGAAAAACAGGGGTCATTGAAGATACCTTGAACATGGGACAATGGAGGAGGGCAGGGAGGGCTGGGCTGGGCTAGAGATCGAGAGTCTTTCGGTGGGCTGGGGTGATGGGGGGAGGGGGGAGGTTCTGGTAACGGACATGGTACATGATGAAACCATCAATGCATAGAAAACTAAATGACCATGGTCTGGGGCAGGCTTCCATCAAGGAAATCCAATTGCAATGGGTGGCTCCATGCTTCCATAAAAATGTACCCAAGGAAAAAAGATGCTGAAATTTAGCAAGTACTTAGTTCCCACTGACCCAAGTGCACCACTGGACCCAATGTGCACAACTGACCCAAGTGCAACTCTGACAATGTGCTCCGCTTAACCTTGAAGATGGTGGGTTGGCTTGAATGCCGTTGAGGATACTGTTGGTCCTGGTAGGGTTCAATAAAGCTGGGTTCATGTTGAAACGCCCCATTGAGGCATATTTGGGGAATATGGTGTTTGGCCCATATTTTCTTGACCATGGCAAAACTAGGGATGATGTGTCAGCATCACGTGGCACCTTAACACTTTCCACAGTTGCTATCGGTACCCAATTTTGAGGCTGGGTCGACC
>JAMPIV010015296.1:0-30075 GCA_024509875.1 Oreohelix idahoensis | reverse complement strand
GGTTTCGGAACGCGAATGCGTATTTACGAATGCTCCATTATGATATGTGCCAAGCTTGAATGCTAAGTAAGCCGGTCGTCTGCGATTTTCATTCATCTTTATCTTGAAATACTATCTCAAAAGTCTCCAGTGGCATCCGCCTACCGGCAGTCACAGTAAGCCGGTCGTCTGCGATTTTCATTCTCCGGTTCATCTTTATCTTGAAATACTATCTCAAAAGTCTCCAGTGGCATCCGCCTACCGGCAGTCACAGTAAGCTCGTCGTCTGCGATTTTCATTCTCCGGTTCATCTTTATCTTGAAATACTATCTCAAAAGTCTCCAGTGGCATCCGCCTACCGGCAGTCACAGTAAGCCGGTCGTCTGCGATTTTCATTCTCCGGTTCATCTTTATCTTGAAATACTATCTCAAAAGTCTCCAGTGGCATCCGCCTACCGGCAGTCACAGTAAGCCGGTCGTCTGCGATTTTCATTCTCCGGTTTATCTTTATCTTGAAATACTATCTCAAAAGTCTCCAGTGGCATCCGCCTACCGGCAGTCACAGTAAGCCGGTCGTCTGCGATTTTCATTCTCCGGTTCATCTTTATCTTGAAATACTATCTCAAAAGTCTCCAGTGGCATCCGCCTACCGGCAGTCACAGTAAGCCGGTCGTCTGCGATTTTCATTCTCCGGTCATCTTTATCTTGAAATACTATCTCAAAAGTCTCCAGTGGCATCCGCCTACCGGCAGTCACAGTAAGCCGGTCGTCTGCGATTTTCATTCTCCGGTTCATCTTTATCTTGAAATACTATCTCAAAAGTCTCCAGTGGCATCCGCCTACCGGCAGTCACAGTAAGCCGGTCGTCTGCGATTTTCATTCTCCGGTTCATCTTTATCTTGAAATACTATCTCAAAAGTCTCCAGTGGCATCCGCCTACCGGCAGTCACAGTAAGCCGGTCGTCTGCGATTTTCATTCTCCGGTTCATCTTTATCTTGAAATACTATCTCAAAAGTCTCCAGTGGCATCCGCCTACCGGCAGTCACAGTAAGCCGGTCGTCTGCGATTTTCATTCTCCGGTTCATCTTTATCTTGAAATACTATCTCAAAAGTCTCCAGTGGCATCCGCCTACCGGCAGTCACAGTAAGCCGGTCGTCTGCGATTTTCATTCTCCGGTTCATCTTTATCTTGAAATACTATCTCAAAAGTCTCCAGTGGCATCCGCCTACCGGCAGTCACAGTAAGCCGGTCGTCTGCGATTTTCATTCTCCGGTTTATCTTTATCTTGAAATACTATCTCAAAAGTCTCCAGTGGCATCCGCCTACCGGCAGTCACAGTAAGCCGGTCGTCTGCGATTTTCATTCTCCGGTTCATCTTTATCTTGAAATACTATCTCAAAAGTCTCCAGTGGCATCCGCCTACCGGCAGTCACAGTAAGCCGGTCGTCTGCGATTTTCATTCTCTGGTTCATCTTTATCTTGATATACTATCTCAAAAGTCTCCAGTGGCATCCGCCTACCGGCAGTCACAGTAAGCCGGTCGTCTGCGATTTTCATTCTCCGGTTCATCTTTATCTTGAAATACTATCTCAAAAGTCTCCAGTGGCATCCGCCTACCGGCAGTCACAGTAAGCCGGTCGTCTGCGATTTTCATTCTCTGGTTCATCTTTATCTTGAAATACTATCTCAAAAGTCTCCAGTGGCATCCGCCTACCGGCAGTCACAGTAAGCCGGTCGTCTGCGATTTTCATTCTCCGGTTCATCTTTATCTTGAAATACTATCTCAAAAGTCTCCAGTGGCATCCGCCTACCGGCAGTCACAGTAAGCCGGTCGTCTGCGATTTTCATTCTCCGGTTCATCTTTATCTTGAAATACTATCTCAAAAGTCTCCAGTGGCATCCGCCTACCGGCAGTCACAGTAAGCCGGTCGTCTGCGATTTTCATTCTCCGGTTCATCTTTATCTTGAAATACTATCTCAAAAGTCTTCAGTGGCATCCGCCTACCGGCAGTCACAGTAAGCCGGTCGTCTGCGATTTTCATTCTCCGGTTCATCTTTATCTTGAAATACTATCTCAAAAGTCTCCAGTGGCATCCGCCTACCGGCAGTCACAGTAAGCCGGTCGTCTGCGATTTTCATTCTCCGGTTCATCTTTATCTTTAAATACTATCTCAAAAGTCTCCAGTGGCATCCGCCTACCGGCAGTCACAGTAAGCCGGTCGTCTGCGATTTTCATTCTCCGGTTCATCTTTATCTTGAAATACTATCTCAAAAGTCTCCAGTCTCCAGTGGCATCCGCCTACCGGCAGTCACAGTAAGCCGGTCGTCTGCGATTTTCATTCTCCGGTTCATCTTTATCTTGAAATACTATCTCAAAAGTCTCCAGTGGCATCCGCCTACCGGCAGTCACAGTAAGCCGGTCGTCTGCGATTTTCATTCTCCGGTTCATCTTTATCTTGAAATACTATCTCAAAAGTCTCCAGTGGCATCCGCCTACCGGCAGTCACAGTAAGCCGGTCGTCTGCGATTTTCATTCTCTGGTTCATCTTTATTTTGAAATACTATCTCAAAAGTCTCCAGTGGCATCCGCCTACCGGCAGTCACAGTAAGCCGGTCGTCTGCGATTTTCATTCTCCGGTTCATCTTTATCTTGAAATACTATCTCAAAAGTCTCCAGTGGCATCCGCCTACCGCAGTCACAGTAAGCCGGTCGTCTGCGATTTTCATTCTCCGGTTCATCTTTATCTTGAAATACTATCTCAAAAGTCTCCAGTGGCATCCGCCTACCGGCAGTCACAGTAAGCCGGTCGTCTGCGATTTTCATTCTCCGGTTCATCTTTATCTTGAAATACTATCTCAAAAGTCTCCAGTGGCATCCGCCTACCGGCAGTCACAGTAAGCCGGTCGTCTGCGATTTTCATTCTCTCGTTCATCTTTATCTTGAAATACTATCTCAAAAGTCTCCAGTGGCATCCGCCTACCGGCAGTCACAGTAAGCCGGTCGTCTGCGATTTTCATTCTCCGGTTCATCTTTATCTTGAAATACTATCTCAAAAGTCTCCAGTGGCATCCGCCTACCGGCAGTCACAGTAAGCCGGTCGTCTGCGATTTTCATTCTCCTGTTTATCTTTATCTTGAAATACTATCTCAAAAGTCTCCAGTGGCATCCGCCTACCGGCAGTCACAGTAAGCCGGTCGTCTGCGATTTTCATTCTCCGGTTCATCTTTATCTTGAAATACTATCTCAAAAGTCTCCAGTGGCATCCGCCTACCGGCAGTCACAGTAAGCCGGTCGTCTGCGATTTTCATTCTCCGGTTCATCTTTATCTTGAAATACTATCTCAAAAGTCTCCAGTGGCATCCGCCTACCGGCAGTCACAGTAAGCCGGTCGTCTGCGATTTTCATTCTCCGGTTCATCTTTATCTTGAAATACTATCTCAAAAGTCTCCAGTGGCATCCGCCTGCAGGCAGTCACAGTAAGCCGGTCGTCTGCGATTTTCATTCTCTGGTTCATCTTTATCTTGAAATACTATCTCAAAAGTCTCCAGTGGCATCCGCCTACCGGCAGTCACAGTAAGCCGGTCGTCTGCGATTTTCATTCTCCGGTTCATCTTTATCTTGAAATACTATCTCAAAAGTCTCCAGTGGCATCCGCCTACCGGCAGTCACAGTAAGCCGGTCGTGTGCGATTTTCATTCTCCGGTTCATCTTTATCTTGAAATACTATCTCAAAAGTCTCCAGTGGCATCCGCCTACCGGCAGTCACAGTAAGCCGGTCGTCTGCGATTTTCATTCTCCGGTTCATCTTTATCTTGAAATACTATCTCAAAAGTCTCCAGTGGCATCCGCCTACCGGCAGTCACAGTAAGCCGGTCGTCTGCGATTTTCATTCTCCAGTTCATCTTTATCTTGAAATACTATCTCAAAAGTCTCCAGTGGCATCCGCCTACCGGCAGTCACAGTAAGCCGGTCGTCTGCGATTTTCATTCTCCGGTTTATCTTTATCTTGAAATACTATCTCAAAAGTCTCCAGTGGCATCCGCCTACCGGCAGTCACAGTAAGCCGGTCGTCTGCGATTTTCATTCTCCGGTTCATCTTTATCTTGAAATACTATCTCAAAAGTCTCCAGTGGCATCCGCCTACCGGCAGTCACAGTAAGCCGGTCGTCTGCGATTTTCATTCTCCGGTTCATCTTTATCTTGAAATACTATCTCAAAAGTCTCCAGTGGCATCCGCCTACCGGCAGTCACAGTAAGCCGGTCGTCTGCGATTTTCATTCTCCGGTTCATCTTTATCTTGAAATACTCTCTCAAAAGTCTCCAGTGGCATCCGCCTACCGGCAGTCACAGTAAGCCGGTCGTCTGCGATTTTCATTCTCCGGTTCATCTTTATCTTGAAATACTATCTCAAAAGTCTCCAGTGGCATCCGCCTACCGGCAGTCACAGTAAGCCGGTCGTCTGCGATTTTCATTTTCTCCGGTTCATCTTTATCTTGAAATACTATCTCAAAAGTCTCCAGTGGCATCCGCCTACCGGCAGTCACAGTAAGCCGGTCGTCTGCGATTTTCATTCTCCGGTTCATCTTTATCTTGAAATACTATCTCAAAAGTCTCCAGTGGCATCCGCCTACCGGCAGTCACAGTAAGCCGGTCGTCTGCGATTTTCATTCTCTGCTTCATCTTTATCTTGAAATACTATCTCAAAAGTCTCCAGTGGCATCCGCCTACCGGCAGTCACAGTAAGCCGGTCGTCTGCGATTTTCATTCTCCGGTTCATCTTTATCTTGAAATACTATCTCAAAAGTCTCCAGTGGCATCCGCCTACCGGCAGTCACAGTAAGCCGGTCGTCTGCGATTTTCATTCTCCGGTTCATCTTTATCTTGAAATACTATCTCAAAAGTCTCCAGTGGCATCCGCCTACCGGCAGTCACAGTAAGCCGGTCGTCTGCGATTTTCATTCTCCGGTTCATCTTTATCTTGAAATACTATCTCAAAAGTCTCCAGTGGCATCCGCCTACCGGCAGTCACAGTAAGCCGGTCGTCTGCGATTTTCATTCTCTGGTTCATCTTTATCTTGAAATACTATCTCAAAAGTCTCCAGTGGCATCCGCCTACCGGCAGTCACAGTAAGCCGGTCGTCTGCGATTTTCATTCTCCGGTTCATCTTTATCTTGAAATACTATCTCAAAAGTCTCCAGTGGCATCCGCCTACCGGCAGTCACAGTAAGCCGGTCGTCTGCGATTTTCATTCTCTGTTTCATCTTTATCTTGAAATACTATCTCAAAAGTCTCCAGTGGCATCCGCCTACCGGCAGTCACAGTAAGCCGGTCGTCTGCGATTTTCATTCTCCGTTTCATCTTTATCTTGAAATACTATCTCAAAAGTCTCCAGTGGCATCCGCCTACCGGCAGTCACAGTAAGCCGGTCGTCTGCGATTTTCATTCTCCGGTTCATCTTTATCTTGAAATACTATCTCAAAAGTCTCCAGTGGCATCCGCCTACCGGCAGTCACAGTAAGCCGGTCGTCTGCGATTTTCATTCTCTGGTTCATCTTTATCTTGAAATACTATCTCAAAAGTCTCCAGTGGCATCCGCCTACCGGCAGTCACAGTAAGCCGGTCGTCTGCGATTTTCATTCTCCGGTTCATCTTTATCTTGAAATACTATCTCAAAAGTCTCCAGTGGCATCCGCCTACCGGCAGTCACAGTAAGCCGGTCGTCTGCGATTTTCATTCTCCGGTTCATCTTTATCTTGAAATACTATCTCAAAAGTCTCCAGTGGCATCCCCCTACCGGCAGTCACAGTAAGCCGGTCGTCTGCGATTTTCATTCTCCGGTTCATCTTTATCTTGAAATACTATCTCAAAAGTCTCCAGTGGCATCCGCCTACCGGCAGTCACAGTAAGCCGGTCGTCTGCGATTTTCATTCTCCGGTTCATCTTTATCTTGAAATACTATCCAAAAGTCTCCAGTGGCATCCGCCTACCGGCAGTCACAGTAAGCCGGTCGTCTGCGATTTTCATTCTCCGGTTCATCTTTATCTTGAAATACTATCTCAAAAGTCTCCAGTGGCATCCGCCTACCGGCAGTCACAGTAAGCCGGTCGTCTGCGATTTTCATTCTCCGGTTCATCTTTATCTTGAAATACTATCTCAAAAGTCTCCAGTGGCATCCGCCTACCGGCAGTCACAGTAAGCCGGTCGTCTGCGATTTTCATTCTCCGGTTCATCTTTATCTTGAAATACTATCTCAAAAGTCTCCAGTGGCATCCGCCTACCGGCAGTCACAGTAAGCCGGTCGTCTGCGATTTTCATTCTCCGGTTCATCTTTATCTTGAAATACTATCTCAAAAGTCTCCAGTGGCATCCGCCTACCGGCAGTCACAGTAAGCCGGTCGTCTGCGATTTTCATTCTCCGGTTCATCTTTATCTTGAAATACTATCTCAAAAGTCTCTAGTGGCATCCGCCTACCGGCAGTCACAGTAAGCCGGTCGTCTGCGATTTTCATTCTCCGGTTCATCTTTATCTTGAAATACTATCTCAAAAGTCTCCAGTGGCATCCGCCTACCGGCAGTCACAGTAAGCCGGTCGTCTGCGATTTTCATTCTCCGGTTCATCTTTATCTTGAAATACTATCTCAAAAGTCTCCAGTGGCATCCGCCTACCGGCAGTCACAGTAAGCCCGTCGTCTGCGATTTTCATTCTCCGGTTCATCTTTATCTTGAAATACTATCTCAAAAGTCTCCAGTGGCATCCGCCTACCGGCAGTCACAGTAAGCCGGTCGTCTGCGATTTTCATTCTCCGGTTCATCTTTATCTTGAAATACTATCTCAAAAGTCTCCAGTGGCATCCGCCTACCGGCAGTCACAGTAAGCCGGTCGTCTGCGATTTTCATTCTCCGGTTCATCTTTATCTTGAAATACTATCTCAAAAGTCTCCAGTGGCATCCGCCTACCGGCAGTCACAGTAAGTCGGTCGTCTGCGATTTTCATTCTCCGGTTCATCTTTATCTTGAAATACTATCTCAAAAGTCTCCAGTGGCATCCGCCTACCGGCAGTCACAGTAAGCCGGTCGTCTGCGATTTTCATTCTCCGGTTCATCTTTATCTTGAAATACTATCTCAAAAGTCTCCAGTGGCATCCGCCTACCGGCAGTCACAGTAAGCCGGTCGTCTGCGATTTTCATTCTCCGGTTTATCTTTATCTTGAAATACTATCTCAAAAGTCTCCAGTGGCATCCGCCTACCGGCAGTCACAGTAAGCCGGTCGTCTGCGATTTTTCATTCTCCGGTTCATCTTTATCTTGAAATACTATCTCAAAAGTCTCCAGTGGCATCCGCCTACCGGCAGTCACAGTAAGCCGGTCGTCTGCGATTTTCATTCTCCGGTTCATCTTTATCTTGAAATACTATCTCAAAAGTCTCCAGTGGCATCGCCTACCGGCAGTCACAGTAAGCCGGTCGTCTGCGATTTTCATTCTCCGGTTCATCTTTATCTTGAAATACTATCTCAAAAGTCTCCAGTGGCATCCGCCTACCGGCAGTCACAGTAAGCCGGTCGTCTGCGATTTTCATTCTCCGGTTCATCTTTATCTTGAAATACTATCTCAAAAGTCTCCAGTGGCATCCGCCTACCGGCAGTCACAGTAAGCCGGTCGTCTGCGATTTTCATTCTCTGGTTCATCTTTATCTTGAAATACTATCTCAAAAGTCCAGTGGCATCCGCCTACCGGCAGTCACAGTAAGCCGGTCGTCTGCGATTTTCATTCTCTGGTTCATCTTTATCTTGAAATACTATCTCAAAAGTCTCCAGTGGCATCCGCCTACCGGCAGTCACAGTAAGCCGGTCGTCTGCGATTTTTTTTTCTCCGGTTCATCTTTATCTTGAAATACTATCTCAAAAAGTCTCCAGTGGCATCCGCCTACCGGCAGTCACAGTAAGCCGGTCGTCTGCGATTTTCATTCTCCGGTTCATCTTTATCTTGAAATACTATCTCAAAAGTCTCCAGTGGCATCCGCCTACCGGCAGTCACAGTAAGCCGGTCGTCTGCGATTTTCATTCTCCGGTTCATCTTTATCTTGAAATACTATCTCAAAAGTCCAGTGGCATCCGCCTACCGGCAGTCACAGTAAGCCGGTCGTCTGCGATTTTCATTCTCCGGTTTATCTTTATCTTGAAATACTATCTCAAAAGTCTCCAGTGGCATCCGCCTACCGGCAGTCACAGTAAGCCGGTCGTCTGCGATTTTCATTCTCCGGTTCATCTTTATCTTGAAATACTATCTCAAAAGTCTCCAGTGGCATCCGCCTACCGGCAGTCACAGTAAGCCGGTCGTCTGCTATCTTGAAATACTCTCTCAAAAGTCTCCAGTGGCATCCGCCTACCGGCAGTCACAGTAAGCCGGTCGTCTGCGATTTTCATTCTCCGGTTCATCTTTATCTTGAAATACTATCTCAAAAGTCTCCAGTGGCATCCGCCTACCGGCAGTCACAGTAAGCCGGTCGTCTGCGATTTTCATTCTCCGGTTCATCTTTATCTTGAAATACTATCTCAAAAGTCTCCAGTGGCATCCGCCTACCGGCAGTCACAGTAAGCCGGTCGTCTGCGATTTTCATTCTCCGGTTCATCTTTATCTTGAAATACTATCTAAAAAGTCTCCAGTGGCATCCGCCTACCGGCAGTCACAGTAAGCCGGTCGTCTGCGATTTTCATTCTCCGGTTCATCTTTATCTTGAAATACTATCTCAAAAGTCTCCAGTGGCATCCGCCTACCGGCAGTCACAGTAAGCCGGTCGTCTGCGATTTTCATTCTCCGGTTCATCTTTATCTTGAAATACTATCTCAAAAGTCTCCAGTGGCATCCGCCTACCGACAGTCACAGTAAGCCGGTCGTCTGCGATTTTCATTCTCCGGTTCATCTTTATCTTGAAATACTATCTCAAAAGTCTCCAGTGGCATCCGCCTACCGGCAGTCACAGTAAGCCGGTCGTCTGCGATTTTCATTCTCCGGTTCATCTTTATCTTGAAATACTATCTCAAAAGTCTCCAGTGGCATCCGCCTACCGGCAGTCACAGTAAGCCGGTCGTCTGCGATTTTCATTCTCCGGTTTATCTTTATCTTGAAATACTATCTCAAAAGTCTCCAGTGGCATCCGCCTACCGGCAGTCACAGTAAGCCGGTCGTCTGCGATTTTCATTCTCCGGTTCATCTTTATCTTGAAATACTATCTCAAAAGTCTCCAGTGGCATCCGCCTACCGGCAGTCACAGTAAGCCGGTCGTCTGCGATTTTCATTCTCCGGTTCATCTTTATCTTGAAATACTATCTCAAAAGTCTCCAGTGGCATCCGCCTACCGGCAGTCACAGTAAAGCGGTCGTCTGCGATTTTCATTCTCCGGTTCATCTTTATCTTGAAATACTATCTCAAAAGTCTCCAGTGGCATCCGCCTACCGGCAGTCACAGTAAGCCGGTCGTCTGCGATTTTCATTCTCCGGTTTATCTTTATCTTGAAATACTATCTCAAAAGTCTCCAGTGGCATCCGCCTACCGGCAGTCACAGTAAGCCGGTCGTCTGCGATTTTCATTCTCTCATTCATCTTCATCTTGAAATACTATCTCAAAAGTCTCCAGTGGCATCCGCCTACCGGCAGTCACAGTAAGCCGGTCGTCTGCGATTTTCATTCTCCGTTTCATCTTTATCTTGAAATACTATCTCAAAAGTCTCCAGTGGCATCCGCCTACCGGCAGTCACAGTAAGCCGGTCGTCTGCGATTTTCATTCTCCGGTTCATCTTTATCTTGAAATACTATCTCAAAAAAAGTCTCCAGTGGCATCCGCCTACCGGCAGTCACAGTAAGCCGGTCGTCTGCGATTTTCATTCTCCGGTTCATCTTTATCTTGAAATACTATCTCAAAAGTCTCCAGTGGCATCCGCCTACCGGCAGTCACAGTAAGCCGGTCGTCTGCGATTTTCATTCTCCGGTTCATCTTTATCTTGAAATACTATCTCAAAAGTCTCCAGTGGCATCCGCCTACCGGCAGTCACAGTAAGCCGGTCGTCTGCGATTTTCATTCTCCGGTTCATCTTTATCTTGAAATACTATCTCAAAAGTCTCCAGTGGCATCCGCCTACCGGCAGTCACAGTAAGCCGGTCGTCTGCGATTTTCATTCTCCGTTTCATCTTTATCTTGAAATACTATCTCAAAAGTCTCCAGTGGCATCCGCCTACCGGCAGTCACAGTAAGCCGGTCGTCTGCGATTTTCATTCTCTGGTTTTTCTTTATCTTGAAATACTATCTCAAAAGTCTCCAGTGGCATCCGCCTACCGGCAGTCACAGTAAGCCGGTCGTCTGCGATTTTCATTCTCCGGTTCATCTTTATCTTGAAATACTATCTCAAAAGTCTCCAGTGGCATCCGCCTACCGGCAGTCACAGTAAGCCGGTCGTCTGCGATTTTCATTCTCCGGTTCATCTTTATCTTGAAATACTATCTCAAAAGTCTCCAGTGGCATCCGCCTACCGGCAGTCACAGTAAGCCGGTCGTCTGCGATTTTCATTCTCCGGTTCATCTTTATCTTGAAAAACTATCTCAAAAGTCTCCAGTGGCATCCGCCTACCGGCAGTCACAGTAAGCCGGTCGTCTGCGATTTTCATTCTCCGGTTCATCTTTATCTTGAAATACTATCTCAAAAGTCTCCAGTGGCATCCGCCTACCGGCAGTCACAGTAAGCCGGTCGTCTGCAATTTTCATTCTCCGTTTCATCTTTATTTAGAAATACTATCTCAAAAGTCTCCAGTGGCATCCGCCTACCGGCAGTCACAGTAAGCCGGTCGTCTGCGATTTTCATTCTCCGGTTCATCTTTATCTTGAAATACTATCTCAAAAGTCTCCAGTGGCATCCGCCTACCGGCAGTCACAGTAAGCCGGTCGTCTGCGATTTTCATTCTCCGGTTCATCTTTATCTTGAAATACTATCTCAAAAGTCTCCAGTGGCATCCGCCTACCGGCAGTCACAGTAAGCCGGTCGTCTGCGATTTTCATTCTCCGGTTCATCTTTATCTTGAAATACTATCTCAAAAGTCTCCAGTGGCATCCGCCTACCGGCAGTCACAGTAAGCCGGTCGTCTGCGATTTTCATTCTCCGGTTTATCTTCATCTTGAAATACTATCTCAAAAGTCTCCAGTGGCATCCGCCTACCGGCAGTCACAGTAAGCCGGTCGTCTGCGATTTTTTTCTCCGGTTCATCTTTATCTTGAAATACTATCTCAAAAGTCTCCAGTGGCATCCGCCTACCGGCAGTCACAGTAAGCCGGTCGTCTGCGATTTTCATTCTCCGGTTCATCTTTATTTTGAAATACTATCTCAAAAGTCTCCAGTGGCATCCGCCTACCGGCAGTCACAGTAAGCCGGTCGTCTGCGATTTTCATTCTCCGGTTCATCTTTATCTTGAAATACTATCTCAAAAGTCTCCAGTGGCATCCGCCTACCGGCAGTCACAGTAAGCCGGTCGTCTGCGATTTTCATTCTCCGGTTTCTCTTTATCTTGAAATACTATCTCAAAAGTCTCCAGTGGCATCCGCCTACCGGCAGTCACAGTAAGCCGGTCGTCTGCGATTTTCATTCTCCGGTTCATCTTTATCTTGAAATACTATCTCAAAAGTCTCCAGTGGCATCCGCCTACCGGCAGTCACAGTAAGCCGGTCGTCTGCGATTTTCATTCTCCGGTTCATCTTTATCTTGAAATACTATCTCAAAAGTCTCCAGTGGCATCCGCCTACCGGCAGTCACAGTAAGCCGGTCGTCTGCGATTTTCATTCTCCGGTTCATCTTTATCTTGAAAACTATCTCAAAAGTCTCCAGTGGCATCCGCCTACCGGCAGTCACAGTAAGCCGGTCGTCTGCGATTTTCATTCTCCGGTTCATCTTTATCTTGAAATACTATCTCAAAAGTCTCCAGTGGCATCCGCCTACCGGCAGTCACAGTAAGCCGGTCGTCTGCGATTTTCATTCTCTTGTTCATCTTTATCTTGAAATACTATCTCAAAAGTCTCCAGTGGCATCCGCCTACCGGCAGTCACAGTAAGCCGGTCGTCTGCGATTTTCATTCTCCGGTTCATCTTTATCTTGAAATACTATCTCAAAAGTCTCCAGTGGCATCCGCCTACCGGCAGTCACAGTAAGCCGGTCGTCTGCGATTTTCATTCTCCGGTTTATCTTTATCTTGAAATACTATCTCAAAAGTCTCCAGTGGCATCCGCCTACCGGCAGTCACAGTAAGCCGGTCGTCTGCGATTTTCATTCTCCGGTTCATCTTTATCTTGAAATACTATCTAAAAAGTCTCCAGTGGCATCCGCCTACCGGCAGTCACAGTAAGCCGGTCGTCTGCGATTTTCATTCTCCGGTTCATCTTTATCTTGAAATACTATCTCAAAAGTCTCCAGTGGCATCCGCCTACCGGCAGTCACAGTAAGCCGGTCGTCTGCGATTTTCATTCTCCGGTTTATCTTTATCTTGAAATACTATCTCAAAAGTCTCCAGTGGCATCCGCCTACCGGCAGTCACAGTAAGCCGGTCGTCTGCGATTTTCATTCTACCGTTCATCTTTATCTTGAAATACTATCTCAAAAGTCTCCAGTGGCATCCGCCTGCCGGCAGTCACAGTAAGCCGGTCGTCTGCGATTTTCATTCTCCGGTTTTTCTTTATCTTGAAATACTATCTCAAAAGTCTCCAGTGGCATCCGCCTACCGGCAGTCACAGTAAGCCGGTCGTCTGCGATTTTCATTCTCCGGTTCATCTTTATCTTGAAATACTATCTCAAAAGTCTCCAGTGGCATCCGCTTACCGGCAGTCACAGTAAGCCGGTCGTCTGCGATTTTCATTCTCTGGTTCATCTTTATCTTGAAATACTATCTCAAAAGTCTCCAGTGGCATCCGCCTACCGGCAGTCACAGTAAGCCGGTCGTCTGCGATTTTCATTCTCCGGTTCATCTTTATCTTGAAATACTATCTCAAAAGTCTCCAGTGGCATCCGCCTACCGGCAGTCACAGTAAGCCGGTCGTCTGCGATTTTCATTCTCTGGTTCATCTTTATCTTGAAATACTATCTCAAAAGTCTCCAGTGGCATCCGCCTACCGGCAGTCACAGTAAGCCGGTCGTCTGCGATTTTCATTCTCCGGTTTATCTTCATCTTGAAATACTATCTCAAAAGTCTCCAGTGGCATCCGCCTACCGGCAGTCACAGTAAGCCGGTCGTCTGCGATTTTCATTCTCCGGTTCATCTTTATCTTGAAATACTATCTCAAAAGTCTCCAGTGGCATCCGCCTACCGGCAGTCACAGTAAGCCGGTCGTCTGCGATTTTCATTCTCCGGTTCATCTTTATCTTGAAATACTATCTCAAAAGTCTCCAGTGGCATCGGCCTACCGCAGTCACAGTAAGCCGGTCGTCTGCGATTTTCATTCTCCGGTTTATCTTTATCTTGAAATACTATCTCAAAAGTCTCCAGTGGCATCCGCCTACCGGCAGTCACAGTAAGCCGGTCGTCTGCGATTTTCATTCTCCGGTTTATCTTTATCTTGAAATACTATCTCAAAAGTCTCCAGTGGCATCCGCCTACCGGCAGTCACAGTAAGCCGGTCGTCTGCGATTTTCATTCTCCGGTTCATCTTTATCTTGAAATACTATCTCAAAAGTCTCCAGTGGCATCCGCCTACCGGCAGTCACAGTAAGCCGGTCGTCTGCGATTTTCATTCTCCGGTTCATCTTTATCTTGAAATACTATCTCAAAAGTCTCCAGTGGCATCCGCCTACCGGCAGTCACAGTAGCCGGTCGTCTGCGATTTTCATTCTCCGGTTCATCTTTATCTTGAAATACTATCTCAAAAGTCTCCAGTGGCATCCGCCTACCGGCAGTCACAGTAAGCCGGTCGTCTGCGATTTTCATTCTCCGGTTCATCTTTATCTTGAAATACTATCTCAAAAGTCTCCAGTGGCATCCGCCTACCGGCAGTCACAGTAAGCCGGTCGTCTGCGATTTTCATTCTCCGGTTTTTCTTTATCTTGAAATACTATCTCAAAAGTCTCCAGTGGCATCCGCCTACCGGCAGTCACAGTAAGCCGGTCGTCTGCGATTTTCATTCTCTGGTTTATCTTCATCTTGAAATACCATCTCAAAAGTCTCCAGTGGCATCCGCCTACCGGCAGTCACAGTAAGCCGGTCGTCTGCGATTTTCATTCTCCGGTTCATCTTTATCTTGAAATACTATCTCAAAAGTCTCCAGTGGCATCCGCCTACCGGCAGTCACAGTAAGCCGGTCGTCTGCGATTTTCATTCTCTGGTTCATCTTTATCTTGAAATACTATCTCAAAAGTCTCCAGTGGCATCCGCCTACCGGCAGTCACAGTAAGCCGGTCGTCTGCGATTTTCATTCTCCGGTTCATCTTTATCTTGAAATACTATCTCAAAAGTCTCCAGTGGCATCCGCCTACCGGCAGTCACAGTAAGCCGGTCGTCTGCGATTTTCATTCTCCGGTTTATCTTTATCTTGAAATACTATCTCAAAAGTCTCCAGTGGCATCCGCCTACCGGCAGTCACAGTAAGCCGGTCGTCTGCGATTTTCATTCTCCGGTTTATCTTTATCTTGAAATACTATCTCAAAAGTCTCCAGTGGCATCCGCCTACCGGCAGTCACAGTAAGCCGGTCGTCTGCGATTTTCATTCTCTGGTTTATCTTTATCTTGAAATACTATCTCAAAAGTCTCCAGTGGCATCCGCCTACCGGCAGTCACAGTAAGCCGGTCGTCTGCGATTTTCATTCTCCGGTTCATCTTTATCTTGAAATACTATCTCAAAAGTCTCCAGTGGCATCCGCCTACCGGCAGTCACAGTAAGCCGGTCGTCTGCGATTTTCATTCTCCGGTTTATCTTTATCTTGAAATACTATCTCAAAAGTCTCCAGTGGCATCCGCCTACCGGCAGTCACAGTAAGCCGGTCGTCTGCGATTTTCATTCTCCGGTTCATCTTTATCTTGAAATACTATCTCAAAAGTCTCCAGTGGCATCCGCCTACCGGCAGTCACAGTAAGCCGGTCGTCTGCGATTTTCATTCTCCGGTTCATCTTTATCTTGAAATACTATCTCAAAAGTCTCCAGTGGCATCCGCCTACCGGCAGTCACAGTAAGCCGGTCGTCTGCGATTTTCATTCTCCGGTTCATCTTTATCTTGAAATACTATCTCAAAAGTCTCCAGTGGCATCCGCCTACCGGCAGTCACAGTAAGCCGGTCGTCTGCGATTTTCATTCTCCGGTTTATCTTTATCTTGAAATACTATCTCAAAAGTCTCCAGTGGCATCCGCCTAAGGACAGTCACAGTAAGCCGGTCGTCTGCGATTTTCATTCTCTGGTTTATCTTTATCTTGAAATACTATCTCAAAAGTCTCCAGTGGCATCCGCCTACCGGCAGTCACAGTAAGCCGGTCGTCTGCGATTTTCATTCTCTGGTTTATCTTTATCTTGAAATACTATCTCAAAAGTCTCCAGTGGCATCCGCCTACCGGCAGTCACAGTAAGCCGGTCGTCTGCGATTTTCATTCTCTGGTTTATCTTTATCTTGAAATACTATCTCAAAAGTCTCCAGTGGCATCCGCCTACCGGCAGTCACAGTAAGCCGGTCGTCTGCGATTTTCATTCTCCGGTTCATCTTTATCTTGAAATACTATCTCAAAAGTCTCCAGTGGCATCCGCCTACCGGCAGTCACAGTAAGCCGGTCGTCTGCGATTTTCATTCTCCGGTTCTCCGGTTCATCTTTATCTTGAAATACTATCTCAAAAGTCTCCAGTGGCATCCGCCTACCGGCAGTCACAGTAAGCCGGTCGTCTGCGATTTTCATTCTCCGGTTCATCTTTATCTTGAAATACTATATCAAAAGTCTCCAGTGGCATCCGCCTACCGGCAGTCACAGTAAGCCGGTCGTCTGCGATTTTCATTCTCTGGCTTATCTTTATCTTGAAATACTATCTCAAAAGTCTCCAGTGGCATCCGCCTACCGGCAGTCACAGTAAGCCGGTCGTCTGCGATTTTCATTCTCCGGTTCATCTTTATCTTGAAATACTATCTCAAAAGTCTCCAGTGGCATCCGCCTACCGGCAGTCACAGTAAGCCGGTCGTCTGCGATTTTCATTCTCCGGTTTTTCTTTATCTTGAAATACTATCTCAAAAGTCTCCAGTGGCATCCGCCTACCGGCAGTCACAGTAAGCCGGTCGTTTGCGATTTTCATTCTCTGGTTTATCTTTATCTTGAAATACTATCTCAAAAGTCTCCAGTGGCATCCGCCTACCGGCAGTCACAGTAAGCCGGTCGTCTGCGATTTTCATTCTCTGGTTTATCTTTATCTTGAAATACTATCTCAAAAGTCTCCAGTGGCATCCGCCTACCGGCAGTCACAGTAAGCCGGTCGTCTGCGATTTTCATTCTCTGGTTCATCTTTATCTTGAAATACTATCTCAAAAGTCTCCAGTGGCATCCGCCTACCGGCAGTCACAGTAAGCCGGTCGTCTGCGATTGTCATTCTATGGTTCATCTTTATCTTGAAATACTATCTCAAAAGTCTCCAGTGGCATCCGCCTACCGGCAGTCACAGTAAGCCGGTCGTCTGCGATTTTCATTCTCTGGTTTATCTTTATCTTGAAATACTATCTCAAAAGTCTCCAGTGGCATCCGCCTACCGGCAGTCACAGTAAGCCGGTCGTCTGCGATTTTCATTCTCCGGTTCATCTTTATCTTGAAATACTATCTCAAAAGTCTCCAGTGGCATCCGCCTAACGGCAGTCACAGTAAGCCGGTCGTCTGCGATTTTCATTCTCTGGTTCATCTTTATCTTGAAATACTATCTCAAAAGTCTCCAGTGGCATCCGCCTACCGGCAGTCACAGTAAGCCGGTCGTTTGCGATTTTCATTCTCTGGTTTATCTTCATCTTGAAATACTATCTCAAAAGTCTCCAGTGGCATCCGCCTACCGGAAGTCACAGTAAGCCGGTCGACTGCGATTTTCATTCTCCGGTTTATCTTTATCTTGAAATACTATCTCAAAAGTCTCCAGTGGCATCCGCCTACCGGCAGTCACAGTAAGCCGGTCGTCTGCGATTTTCATTCTCCGGTTTATCTTCATCTTGAAATACTATCTCAAAAGTCTCCAGTGGCATCCGCCTACCGGCAGTCACAGTAAGCCGGTCGTCTGCGATTTTCATTCTCTGGTTTATCTTTATCTTGAAATACTATCTCAAAAGTCTCCCGTGGCATCCGCCTACCGGCAGTCACAGTAAGCCGGTCGTCTGCGATTTTCATTCTCTGGTTTATCTTTATCTTGAAATACTATCTCAAAAGTCTCCAGTGGCATCCGCCTACCGGCAGTCACAGTAAGCCGGTCGTCTGCGATTTTCATTCTCTGGTTCATCTTTATCTTGAAATACTATCTCAAAAGTCTCCAGTGGCATCCGCCTACCGGCAGTCACAGTAAGCCGGTCGTCTGCGATTTTCATTCTCTTGTTTATCTTCATCTTGAAATACTATCTCAAAAGTCTCCAGTGGCATCCGCCTACCGGCAGTCACAGTAAGCCGGTCGTCTGCGATTTTTTTCTCTGGTTCATCTTTATCTTGAAATACTATCTCAAAAGTCTCCAGTGGCATCCGCCTACCGGCAGTCACAGTAAGCCGGTCGTCTGCGATTTTTTTTCTCCGGTTCATCTTTATCTTGAAATACTATCTCAAAAGTCTCCAGTGGCATCCGCCTACCGGCAGTCACAGTAAGCCGGTCGTCTGCGATTTTCATTCTCCGGTTTTATCTTTATCTTGAAATACTATCTCAAAAGTCTCCAGTGGCATCCGCCTACCGGCAGTCACAGTAAGCCGGTCGTCTGCGATTTTCATTCTCTGGTTTATCTTTATCTTGAAATACTATCTCAAAAGTCTCCAGTGGCATCCGCCTACCGGCAGTCACAGTAAGCCGGTCGTCTGCGATTTTCATTCTCCGGTTTATCTTTATCTTGAAATACTATCTCAAAAGTCTCCAGTGGCATCCGCCTACCGGCAGTCACAGTAAGCCGGTCGTCTGCGATTTTCATTCTCTGGTTTATCTTTATCTTGAAATACTATCTCAAAAGTCTCCAGTGGCATCCGCCTACCGGCAGTCACAGTAAGCCGGTCGTCTGCGATTTTCATTCTCTGGTTCATCTTTATCTTTAAATACTATCTCAAAAGTCTCCAGTGGCATCCGCCTACCGGCAGTCACAGTAAGCCGGTCGTCTGCGATTTTCATTCTCTGGTTTATCTTCATCTTGAAATACTATCTCAAAAGTCTCCAGTGGCATCCGCCTACCGGCAGTCACAGTAAGCCGGTCGTCTGCGATTTTCATTCTCTTGTTCATCTTTATCTTGAAATACTATCTCAAAAGTCTCCAGTGGCATCCGCCTAACGGCAGTCACAGTAAGCCGGTCGTCTGCGATTTTCATTCTCTGGTTTATCTTTATCTTGAAATACTATCTCAAAAGTCTCCAGTGGCATCCGCCTACCGGCAGTCACAGTAAGCCGGTCGTCTGCGATTTTCATTCTCTGGTTTATCTTTATCTTGAAATACTATCTCAAAAGTCTCCAGTGGCATCCGCCTACCGGCAGTCACAGTAAGCCGGTCGTCTGCGATTTTCATTCTCTGGTTTATCTTTATCTTGAAATACTATCTCAAAAGTCTCCAGTGGCATCCGCCTAACGGCAGTCACAGTAAGCCGGTCGTCTGCGATTTTCATTCTCTGGTTTATCTTCATCTTGAAATACTATCTCAAAAGTCTCCAGTGGCATCCGCCTAACGGCAGTCACAGTAAGCCGGTCGTCTGCGATTTTCATTCTCTGGTTTATCTTTATCTTGAAATACTATCTCAAAAGTCTCCAGTGGCATCCGCCTACCGGCAGTCACAGTAAGCCGGTCGTCTGCGATTTTCATTCTCTGGTTTATCTTTATCTTGAAATACTATCTCAAAAGTCTCCAGTGGCATCCGCCTAACGGCAGTCACAGTAAGCCGGTCGTCTGCGATTTTCATTCTCTGGTTTATCTTTATCTTGAAATACTATCTCAAAAGTTTCCAGTGGCATCCGCCTAACGGCAGTCACAGTAAGCCGGTCGTCTGCGATTTTCATTCTCTGGTTCATCTTTATCTTGAAATACTATCTCAAAAGTCTCCAGTGGCATCCGCCTAACGGCAGTCACAGTAAGCCGGTCGTTTGCGATTTTCATTCTCTGGTTTATCTTCATCTTGAAATACTATCTCAAAAGTCTCCAGTGGCATCCGCCTACCGGCAGTCACAGTAAGCCGGTCGTTTGCGATTTTCATTCTCTGGTTTATCTTTATCTTGAAATACTATCTCAAAAGTCTCCAGTGGCATCCGCCTAACGGCAGTCACAGTAAGCCGGTCGTCTGCGATTTTCATTCTCTGGTTTATCTTTATCTTGAAATACTATCTCAAAAGTCTCCAGTGGCATCCGCCTAACGGCAGTCACAGTAAGCCGGTCGTCTGCGATTTTCATTCTCTGGTTTATCTTTATCTTGAAATACTATCTCAAAAGTCTCCAGTGGCATCCGCCTACCGGCAGTCACAGTAAGCCGGTCGTCTGCGATTTTCATTCTCTGGTTTATCTTTTTCTTGAAATACTATCTCAAAAGTCTCCAGTGGCATCCGCCTACCGGCAGTCACAGTAAGCCGGTCGTCTGCGATTTTCATTCTCTGGTTTATCTTCATCTTGAAATACTATCTCAAAAGTCTCCAGTGGCATCCGCCTAACGGCAGTCACAGTAAGCCGGTCGTCTGCGATTTTGTTTCTCTGGTTCATCTTTATTTTGAAATACTATCTCAAAAGTCTCCAGTGGCATCCGCCTAACGGCAGTCACAGTAAGCCGGTCGTTTGCGATTTTCATTCTCTGGTTTATCTTTATCTTGAAATACTATCTCAAAAGTCTCCAGTGGCATCCGCCTACCGGCAGTCACAGTAAGCCGGTCGTCTGCGATTTTCATTCTCTGGTTTTTCTTTATCTTGAAATACTATCTCAAAAGTCTCCAGTGGCATCCGCCTAACGGCAGTCACAGTAAGCCGGTCGTTTGCGATTTTCATTCTCTGGTTTATCTTCATCTTGAAATACTATCTCAAAAGTCTCCAGTGGCATCCGCCTACCGGCAGTCACAGTAAGCCGGTCGTTTGCGATTTTCATTCTCTGGTGGCATCCGCCTAACGGCAGTCACAGTAAGCCGGTCGTCTGCGATTTTCATTCTCTGGTTCATCTTTATCTTGAAATACTATCTCAAAAGTCTCCAGTGGCATCCGCCTAACGGCAGTCACAGTAAGCCGGTCGTCTGCGATTTTCATTCTCTGGTTTATCTTTATCTTGAAATACTATCTCAAAAGTCTCCAGTGGCATCCGCCTAACGGCAGTCACAGTAAGCCGGTCGTCTGCGATTTTCATTCTCTTTTTTATCTTTATCTTGAAATACTATCTCAAAAGTCTCCAGTGGCATCCGCCTAACGGCAGTCACAGTAAGCCGGTCGTTTGCGATTTTCATTCTCTGGTTTATCTTCATCTTGAAATACTATCTCAAAAGTCTCCAGTGGCATCCGCCTAACGGCAGTCACAGTAAGCCGGTCGTTTGCGATTTTCATTCTCTGGTTTATCTTCATCTTGAAATACTATCTCAAAAGTTTCCAGTGGCATCCGCCTAACGGCAGTCACAGTAAGCCGGTCGTTTGCGATTTTCATTCTCTGGTTTATCTTCATCTTGAAATACTATCTCAAAAGTCTCCAGTGGCATCCGCCTACCGGCAGTCACAGTAAGCCGGTCGTCTGCGATTTTCATTCTCTGGTTTATCTTCATCTTGAAATACTATCTCAAAAGTCTCCAGTGGCATCCGCCTACCGGCAGTCACAGTAAGCCGGTCGTTTGCGATTTTCATTCTCTGGTTTATCTTTATCTTGAAATACTATCTCAAAAGTCTCCAGTGGCATCCGCCTAACGGCAGTCACAGTAAGCCGGTCGTTTGCGATTTTCATTCTCTGGTTTATCTTCATCTTGAACTACTATCTAAAAAGTCTCCAGTGGCATCCGCCTAACGGCAGTCACAGTAAGCCGGTCGTCTGCGATTTTCATTCTCTGGTTTATCTTCATCTTGAAATACTATCTCAAAAGTCTCCAGTGGCATCCGCCTAACGGCAGTCACAGTAAGCCGGTCGTCTGCGATTTTCATTCTCTGGTTTATCTTCATCTTGAAATACTATCTCAAAAGTCTCCAGTGGCATCCGCCTAACGGCAGTCACAGTAAGCCGGTCGTCTGCGATTTTCATTCTCTGGTTTATCTTCATCTTGAAATACTATCTCAAAAGTCTCCAGTGGCATCCGCCTAACGGCAGTCACAGTAAGCCGGTCGTCTGCGATTTTCATTCTCTGGTTTATCTTCATCTTGAAATACTATCTCAAAAGTCTCCAGTGGCATCCGCCTAACGGCAGTCACAGTAAGCCGGTCGTTTGCGATTTTCATTCTCTGGTTTATCTTTATCTTGAAATACTATCTCAAAAGTCTCCAGTGGCATCCGCCTAACGGCAGTCACAGTAAGCCGGTCGTCTGCGATTTTCATTCTCTGGTTTATCTTTATTTTGAAATACTATCTCAAAAGTCTCCAGTGGCATCCGCCTAACGGCAGTCACAGTAAGCCGGTCGTTTGCGATTTTCATTCTCTGGTTTATCTTTATCTTGAAATACTATCTCAAAAGTCTCCAGTGGCATCCGCCTAACGGCAGTCACAGTAAGCCGGTCGTTTGCGATTTTCATTCTCTGGTTTATCTTCATCTTGAAATACTATCTCAAAAGTCTCCAGTGGCATCCGCCTATCGGCAGTCACAGTAAGCCGGTCGTTTGCGATTTTCATTCTCTGGTTTATCTTCATCTTGAAATACTATCTCAAAAGTCTCCAGTGGCATCCGCCTAACGGCAGTCACAGTAAGCCGGTCGTCTGCGATTTTCATTCTCTGGTTTATCTTTATCTTGAAATACTATCTCAAAAGTCTCCAGTGGCATCCGCCTAACGGCAGTCACAGTAAGCCGGTCGTTTGCGATTTTCATTCTCTGGTTTATCTTTATCTTGAAATACTATCTCAAAAGTCTCCAGTGGCATCCGCCTACCGGCAGTCACAGTAAGCCGGTCGTCTGCGATTTTCATTCTCTGGTTTATCTTCATCTTGAAATACTATCTCAAAAGTCTCCAGTGGCATCCGCCTAACGGCAGTCACAGTAAGCCGGTCGTTTGCGATTTTCATTCTCTGGTTTATCTTCATCTTGAAATACTATCTCAAAAGTCTCCAGTGGCATCCGCCTAACGGCAGTCACAGTAAGCCGGTCGTCTGCGATTTTCATTCTCTGGTTTATCTTCATCTTGAAATACTATCTCAAAAGTCTCCAGTGGCATCCGCCTAACGGCAGTCACAGTAAGCCGGTCGTCTGCGATTTTCATTCTCCGGTTCATCTTTATCTTGAAATACTATCTCAAAAGTCTCCAGTGGCATCCGCCTAACGGCAGTCACAGTAAGCCGGTCGTTTGCGATTTTCATTCTCTGGTTTTTCTTTATCTTGAAATACTATCTCAAAAGTCTCCAGTGGCATCCGCCTAACGGCAGTCACAGTAAGCCGGTCGTTTGCGATTTTCATTCTCTGGTTTATCTTCATCTTGAAAAACTATCTCAAAAGTCTCCAGTGGCATCCGCCTAACGGCAGTCACAGTAAGCCGGTCGTTTGCGATTTTCATTCTCTGGTTTATCTTTATCTTGAAATACTATCTCAAAAGTCTCCAGTGGCATCCGCCTAACGGCAGTCACAGTAAGCCGGTCGTCTGCGATTTTCATTCTCTGGTTTATCTTTATCTTGAAATACTATCTCAAAAGTCTCCAGTGGCATCCGCCTACCGGCAGTCACAGTAAGCCGGTCGTTTGCGATTTTCATTCTCTGGTTTATCTTCATCTTGAAATACTATCTCAAAAAACTCCAGTGGCATCCGCCTACCGGCAGTCACAGTAAGCCGGTCGTCTGCGATTTTCATTCTCTGGTTTATCTTCATCTTGAAATACTATCTCAAAAGTCTCCAGTGGCATCCGCCTACCGGCAGTCACAGTAAGCCGGTCGTCTGCGATTTTCTTTCTCTGGTTTATCTTCATCTTGAAATACTATCTCAAAAGTCTCCAGTGGCATCCGCCTAACGGCAGTCACAGTAAGCCGGTCGTTTGCGATTTTCATTCTCTGGTTTATCTTCATCTTGAAATACTATCTCAAAAGTCTCCAGTGGCATCCGCCTAACGGCAGTCACAGTAAGCCGGTCGTCTGCGATTTTCATTCTCTGGTTTATCTTTATCTTGAAATACTATCTCAAAAGTCTCCAGTGGCATCCGCCTACCGGCAGTCACAGTAAGCCGGTCGTTTGCGATTTTCATTCTCTGGTTTATCTTCATCTTGAAATACTATCTCAAAAGTCTCCAGTGGCATCCGCCTAACGGCAGTCACAGTAAGCCGGTCGTTTGCGATTTTCATTCTCTGGTTTATCTTCATCTTGAAATACTATCTCAAAAGTTTCCAGTGGCATCCGCCTAACGGCAGTCACAGTAAGCCGGTCGTTTGCGATTTTCATTCTCTGGTTTATCTTCATCTTGAAATACTATCTCAAAAGTCTCCAGTGGCATCCGCCTAACGGCAGTCACAGTAAGCCGGTCGTTTGCGATTTTCATTCTCTGGTTTATTTTCATCTTGAAATACTATCTCAAAAGTCTCCAGTGGCATCCGCCTAACGGCAGTCACAGTAAGCCGGTCGTTTGCGATTTTCATTCTCTGGTTTATCTTCATCTTGAAATACTATCTCAAAAGTCTCCAGTGGCATCCGCCTAACGGCAGTCACAGTAAGCCGGTCGTTTGCGATTTTCATTCTCTGGTTTATCTTGATCTTGAAATACTATCTCAAAAGTCTCCAGTGGCATCCGCCTAACGGCAGTCACAGTAAGCCGGTCGTTTGCGATTTTCATTCTCTGGTTTATCTTCATCTTGAACTACTATCTCAAAAGTCTCCAGTGGCATCCGCCTAACGGCAGTCACAGTAAGCCGGTCGTTTGCGATTTTCATTCTCTGGTTTATCTTCATCTTGAAATACTATCTCAAAAGTCTCCAGTGGCATCCGCCTAACGGCAGTCACAGTAAGCCGGTCGTTTGCGATTTTCATTCTCTGGTTTATCTTCATCTTGAAATACTATCTCAAAAGTCTCCAGTGGCATCGTCCTACCGGCAGTCACAGTAAGCCGGTCGTTTGCGATTTTCATTCTCTGGTTTATCTTCATCTTGAAATACTATCTCAAAAGTCTCCAGTGGCATCCGCCTAACGGCAGTCACAGTAAGCCGGTCGTTTGCGATTTTCATTCTCTGGTTTATCTTCATCTTGAAATACTATCTCAAAAGTCTCCAGTGGCATCCGCCTAACGGCAGTCACAGTAAGCCGGTCGTTTGCGATTTTCATTCTCTGGTTTATCTTCATCTTGAAATACTATCTCAAAAGTCTCCAGTGGCATCCGCCTAACGGCAGTCACAGTAAGCCGGTCGTCTGCGATTTTCATTCTCTGGTTTATCTTCATCTTGAAATACTATCTCAAAAGTCTCCAGTGGCATCTGCCTACCGGCAGTCACAGTAAGCCGGTCGTTTGCGATTTTCATTCTCTGGTTTATCTTTATCTTGAAATACTATCTCAAAAGTCTCCAGTGGCATCCGCCTACCGGCAGTCACAGTAAGCCGGTCGTCTGCGATTTTCATTCTCTGGTTTATCTTTATCTTGAAATACTATCTCAAAAGTCTCCAGTGGCATCCGCCTAACGGCAGTCACAGTAAGCCGGTCGTCTGCGATTTTCATTCTCTGGTTTATCTTCATCTTGAAATACTATCTCAAAAGTCTCCAGTGGCATCCGCCTAACGGCAGTCACAGTAAGCCGGTCGTCTGCGATTTTCATTCTCTTGTTCATCTTTATCTTGAAATACTATCTCAAAAGTCTCCAGTGGCATCCGCCTACCGGCAGTCACAGTAAGCCGGTCGTTTGCGATTTTCATTCTCTTGTTTATCTTTATCTTGAAATACTATCTCAAAAGTCTCCAGTGGCATCCGCCTAACGGCAGTCACAGTAAGCCGGTCGTTTGCGATTTTCATTCTCTGGTTTATCTTCATCTTGAAATACTATCTCAAAAGTCTCCAGTGGCATCCGCCTACCGGCAGTCACAGTAAGCCGGTCGTCTGCGATTTTCATTCTCTGGGTTATCTTTATCTTGAAATACTATCTCAAAAGTCTCCAGTGGCATCCGCCTAACGGCAGTCACAGTAAGCCGGTCGTCTGCGATTTTCATTCTCCGGTTTATCTTTATCTTGAAATACTATCTCAAAAGTCTCCAGTGGCATCCGCCTAACGGCAGTCACAGTAAGCCGGTCGTTTGCGATTTTCATTCTCTGGTTTATCTTCATCTTGAAATACTATCTCAAAAGTCTCCAGTGGCATCCGCCTACCGGCAGTCACAGTAAGCCGGTCGTTTGCGATTTTCATTCTCTGGTTTATCTTTTTCTTGAAATACTATCTCAAAAGTCTCCAGTGGCATCCGCCTAACGGCAGTCACAGTAAGCCGGTCGTTTGCGATTTTCATTCTCTGGTTTATCTTCATCTTGAAATACTATATCAAAAGTCTCCAGTGGCATCCGCCTACCGGCAGTCACAGTAAGCCGGTCGTCTGCGATTTTCATTCTCTGGTTTATCTTCATCTTGAAATACTATCTCAAAAGTCTCCAGTGGCATCCGCCTACCGGCAGTCACAGTAAGCCGGTCGTCTGCGATTTTCATTCTCTGGTTTATCTTTATCTTGAAATACTATCTCAAAAGTCTCCAGTGGCATCCGCCTAACGGCAGTCACAGTAAGCCGGTCGTTTGCGATTTTCATTCTCTGGTTTATCTTCATCTTGAAATACTATCTCAAAAGTCTCCAGTGGCATCCGCCTAACGGCAGTCACAGTAAGCCGGTCGTCTGCGATTTTCATTCTCTGGTTTATCTTTATCTTGAAATACTATCTCAAAAGTCTCCAGTGGCATCCGCCTAACGGCAGTAACAGTAAGCCGGTCGTTTGCGATTTTCATTCTCTGGTTTATCTTCATCTTGAAATACTATCTCAAAAGTCTCCAGTGGCATCCGCCTACCGGCAGTCACAGTAAGCCGGTCGTTTGCGATTTTCATTCTCTGGTTTATCTTCATCTTGAAATACTATCTCAAAAGTCTCCAGTGGCATCCCCCTACCGGCAGTCACAGTAAGCCGGTCGTCTGCGATTTTCATTCTCTGGTTTATCTTCATCTTGAAATACTATCTCAAAAGTCTCCAGTGGCATCCGCCTAACGGCAGTCACAGTAAGCCGGTCGTTTGCGATTTTCATTCTCTGGTTTATCTTCATCTTGAAATACTATCTCAAAAGTCTCCAGTGGCATCGGCCTAACGGCAGTCACAGTAAGCCGGTCGTTTGCGATTTTCATTCTCTGGTTTATCTTCATCTTGAAATACTATCTCAAAAGTCTCCAGTGGCATCCGCCTACCGGCAGTCACAGTAAGCCGGTCGTTTGCGATTTTCATTCTCTGGTTTATCTTCATCTTGAAATACTCTCTCAAAAGTCTCCAGTGGCATCCGCCTAACGGCAGTCACAGTAAGCCGGTCGTTTGCGATTTTCATTCTCTGGTTTATCTTCATCTTGAAATACTATCTCAAAAGTCTCCAGTGGCATCGGCCTAACGGCAGTCACAGTAAGCCGGTCGTTTGCGATTTTCATTCTCTGGTTTATCTTTATCTTGAAATACTATCTCAAAAGTCTCCAGTGGCATCCGCCTAACGGCAGTCACAGTAAGCCGGTCGTTTGCGATTTTCATTCTCTGGTTTATCTTCATCTTGAAATACTATCTCAAAAGTCTCCAGTGGCATCCGCCTAACGGCAGTCACAGTAAGCCGGTCGTTTGCGATTTTCATTCTCTGGTTTATCTTCTTCTTGAAATACTATCTCAAAAGTCTCCAGTGGCATCCGCCTAACGGCAGTCACAGTAAGCCGGTCGTTTGCGATTTTCATTCTCTGGTTTATCTTCATCTTGAAATACTATCTCAAAAGTCTCCAGTGGCATCCGCCTAACGGCAGTCACAGTAAGCCGGTCGTTTGCGATTTTCATTCTCTGGTTTATCTTCATCTTGAAATACTATCTCAAAAGTCTCCAGTGGCATCCGCCTACCGGCAGTCACAGTAAGCCGGTCGTTTGCGATTTTCATTCTCTGGTTTATCTTTATCTTGAAATACTATCTCAAAAGTCTCCAGTGGCATCCGCCTAACGGCAGTCACAGTAAGCCGGTCGTTTGCGATTTTCATTCTCTGGTTTATCTTTATCTTGAAATACTATCTCAAAAGTCTCCAGTGGCATCCGCCTACCGGCAGTCACAGTAAGCCGGTCGTTTGCGATTTTCATTCTCTGGTTTATCTTCTTCTTGAAATACTATCTCAAAAGTCTCCAGTGGCATCCGCCTAACGGCAGTCACAGTAAGCCGGTCGTTTGCGATTTTCATTCTCTGGTTTATCTTTATCTTGAAATACTATCTCAAAAGTCTCCAGTGGCATCCGCCTACCGGCAGTCACAGTAAGCCGGTCGTCTGCGATTTTCATTCTCTGGTTTATCTTTATCTTGAAATACTATCTCAAAAGTCTCCAGTGGCATCCGCCTAACGGCAGTCACAGTAAGCCGGTCGTCTGCGATTTTCATTCTCTGGTTTATCTTTATCTTGAAATACTATCTCAAAAGTCTCCAGTGGCATCCGCCTAACGGCAGTCACAGTAAGCCGGTCGTTTGCGATTTTCATTCTCTGGTTTATCTTCATCTTGAAATACTATCTCAAAAGTCTCCAGTGGCATCGGCCTAACGGCAGTCACAGTAAGCCGGTCGTTTGCGATTTTCATTCTCTGGTTTATCTTCATCTTGAAATACTATCTCAAAAGTCTCCAGTGGCATCGGCCTACCGGCAGTCACAGTAAGCCGGTCGTTTGCGATTTTCATTCTCTGGTTTATCTTCATCTTGAAATACTATCTCAAAAGTCTCCAGTGGCATCCGCCTAACGGCAGTCACAGTAAGCCGGTCGTTTGCGATTTTCATTCTCTGGTTTATCTTCATCTTGAAATACTATCTGAAAAGTCTCCAGTGGCATCCGCCTAACGGCAGTCACAGTAAGCCGGTCGTTTGCGATTTTCATTCTCTGGTTTATCTTCATCTTGAAATACTATCTCAAAAGTCTCCAGTGGCATCGCCCTACCGGCAGTCACAGTAAGCCGGTCGTTTGCGATTTTCATTCTCTGGTTTATCTTCATCTTGAAATACTATCTCAAAAGTCTCCAGTGGCATCCGCCTTACGGCAGTCACAGTAAGCCGGTCGTTTGCGATTTTCATTCTCTGGTTTATCTTCATCTTGAAATACTATCTCAAAAGTCTCCAGTGGCATCCGCCTAACGGCAGTCACAGTAAGCCGGTCGTTTGCGATTTTCATTCTCTGGTTTATCTTCATCTTGAAATACTATCTCAAAAGTCTCCAGTGGCATCCGCCTAACGGCAGTCACAGTAAGCCGGTCGTTTGCGATTTTCATTCTCTGGTTTATCTTTATCTTGAAATACTATCTCAAAAGTCTCCAGTGGCATCCGCCTACCGGCAGTCACAGTAAGCCGGTCGTTTGCGATTTTCATTCTCTTGTTTATCTTCATCTTGAAATACTATCTCAAAAGTCTCCAGTGGCATCCGCCTACCGGCAGTCACAGTAAGCCGGTCGTTTGCGATTTTCATTCTCTGGTTTATCTTCATCTTGAAATACTATCTCAAAAGTCTCCAGTGGCATCCGCCTAACGGCAGTCACAGTAAGCCGGTCGTTTGCGATTTTCATTCTCTGGGTTATCTTCATCTTGAAATACTATCTCAAAAGTCTCCAGTGGCATCCGCCTAACGGCAGTCACAGTAAGCCGGTCGTCTGCGATTTTCATTCTCTGGTTATCTTCATCTTGAAATACTATCTCAAAAGTCTCCAGTGGCATCCGCCTAACGGCAGTCACAGTAAGCCGGTCGTCTGCGATTTTCATTCTCTGGTTTATCTTCATCTTGAAATACTATCTCAAAAGTCTCCAGTGGCATCCGCCTACCGGCAGTCACAGTAAGCCGGTCGTTTGCGATTTTCATTCTCTTGTTTATCTTCATCTTGAAATACTATCTCAAAAGTCTCCAGTGGCATCCGCCTAACGGCAGTCACAGTAAGCCGGTCGTTTGCGATTTTCATTCTCTGGTTTATCTTCATCTTGAAATACTATCTCAAAAGTCTCCAGTGGCATCCGCCTAACGGCAGTCACAGTAAGCCGGTCGTCTGCGATTTTCATTCTCTGGTTCATCTTCATCTTGAAATACTATCTCAAAAGTCTCCTGTGGCATCCGCCTAACGGCAGTCACAGTAAGCCGGTCGTTTGCGATTTTCATTCTCTGGTTTATCTTTATCTTGAAATACTATCTCAAAAGTCTCCAGTGGCATCCGCCTAACGGCAGTCACAGTAAGCCGGTCGTCTGCGATTTTCATTCTCTGGTTTATCTTCATCTTGAAATACTATCTCAAAAGTCTCCAGTGGCATCCGCCTACCGGCAGTCACAGTAAGCCGGTCGTTTGCGATTTTCATTCTCTGGTTTATCTTCATCTTGAACTACTATCTCAAAAGTCTCCAGTGGCATCCGCCTAACGGCAGTCACAGTATCGGCCTACCGGCAGTCACAGTAAGCCGGTCGTTTGCGATTTTCATTCTCTGGTTTAACTTCATCTTGAATTACTATCTCAAAAGTCTCCAGTGGCATCCGCCTAACGGCAGCCACAGTAAGCCGGTCGTCTGCGATTTTCATTCTCCGGTTCATCTTCATCTTGAAATACTATCTCAAAAGTCTCCAGTG
>JAMPIV010015293.1:242310-355001 GCA_024509875.1 Oreohelix idahoensis | reverse complement strand
TTATGATTTGGTGTTGTCTGACACCCTCACTATTTTCTTTTGGCTATAATTTATTAATTCCTAGACTATTTGCGTAACACTTAACATATTCTTTGTCAGCAAGTCCTAAGGAACCCAACTATATAAATTTTATGGGGCTAAAATATGCATTTTCTTCTACCTCCCGTTCACTTCGATACGATGTGGTGTCTGGGTACTGTCAGGCTTTCAAACGTAAACCAGTATAATGTCATGTTTCATAATAAGCGTTTTTCAGGTTTTTTAAACCTAACTCTCGTATGGGTAGTGTTTTTATCACTGTCTATCTGAAAAAAAGTTATTGCTTCTGGCCTTTCGCTTGGGGAGGGTGGCATTAATTGTATATCGCGAGACGCGTGTTAGTGTTGCCTGCGTTCCTGCTTTCAGCCCTCCCTCTCTCTATCCTAAGTTCATCTGTCTTTTCATCACGCCGTGTATAAAATGAAATTAATGGAAGTATTAATTTAGGTCATTACGCAGTGTGCCTAGCTCAAGGTTTTCTTAGAAATACAGTACACGTTTTATTGTAGAAAGCGTGTATTGATGCAGTAGGCTTTACTATCAACGTGAAACGTTACAATTTGCAGACGAAGTAGAAAACAAGGGGGATTTTTGTACGCCATTGTGACAGCACTGTACTTTTACCATTTCTCTTTCCTTTTATTGAATTTATGTGTTAGGCTTTACATTTACCTTTTAATTTATATATGTGGATTTAGAATGTTTCACGACAACAATGTACTACAACAATGAGAAGTGATGTCCACATTGCACTGTACTACAACAATGAGATGTGATGTCCTCTGTACACTGTAGTACAATAATAAGAAGTGATCACACATTACACTGCACTACAACAATGAGAAGTGATGTCCACACTGCACTGTACTACAACACTGATATGTGATCCCCACACTGCACTGCACTACAACAATGAGAAGTGATGTCCACATTGCACTGTATTATAACAATAAGAAGTGATCTCACACTACACTGTACTACAACAATGAGAAGTGATCACACATTACACTGCAACACAACAATACGAAGTGATCTCACACTTCACAGTACTACAACAATGAGAAGTGATCACACATTACACTGTACTACAACAATGAGAAGTGATCTCACACTACACAGTACTACAACAATGAGAAGTGATCACACATTACACTGTACTACAACAATGAGAAGTGATATCTCGTACGTTGCACTGTACTACAACAACGAGAAGTGATCTCGCACTACACTGTACTACAACAATGAGAGGTGATC
The DNA here is from genome assembly GCA_024509875.1 of Oreohelix idahoensis. NCBI lineage: Eukaryota > Metazoa > Mollusca > Gastropoda > Stylommatophora > Oreohelicidae > Oreohelix > Oreohelix idahoensis. The sequence continues at coordinate 353,708 of JAMPIV010015293.1, read as the reverse complement.
ACACATTATACTGCACTACAACAGTGAGAAGTGATCTCACACTGCACAGTACTACAACAATGAGAAGTGATCACACACTACACTGTACTACAACAATAAGAAGTGATATCTCGTACATTGCACTGTACTACAACAATGAGAAGTGATGCCTTCACTGTACTGTACTACCGCAATGAGAATGTCATCACACTGCTGTACTACAACAAAAAGAAGTATCTCCACACACTGCACAGTACTACAGCCAAGAGACGTGCTCTTCACACTAGACTGTAACACATCAATGAGCAGTAACAGCAGTCATTTCACTTTCATGCACACCTTACAATATAACTGTTTGACCAAACTCAAAAGTCTACATCATATTATAACTATCTGACCTAACTCAAGTTTAAGCGACTGTATGTTAAAATTCACCATACAGGCATACAAAACAACGCTTAACATGTAAAACAAAGCAGGCCTATGGTATTTGTGTAAAACACAACAATATATGCGTAATACAAAGGCTAATTATTCTTGTTTGTACTCAATACCAAAATCTTGTTACTTACGTCCTCACAAGTTATTATAATCTTTGGAATCTTCATGTCTGCCATCTTCATCTTCGGGAAGCCCATGACGTTTCACAAAAACACTAATCGCTGACAACTTGTAAATGTATTCTCTACACGAAATATAAATATTAAAACACCACAAAAAAGACCAGAATCTTCAAAACGTCGTTATATACCGAACAAATGGTTTTTGAACCTGTTTCTTAGCACACTGTCTTTTCAAACAGAAAATATGAAACGGTTCTACAATCGCGTGCACAAATTTTAAAATAAAATATGGTGCACGTATACATAAATTAGTTTTACATTAATGCTCATTAATTAAATTATCTTTATCCTGTTATGCTCTAATCCACTTTCCTTTTCGTTCGATTTTCTTATTTCCCTATCCACTCATCTGACCTTACGGTTAGTACCCACTTTTATTGATTTTCTCACGTGATTTACTTAGGTCCCGCTTTTTTTTCCTTTCCCTGACGAAGGCGTTGTGGTCGCAACGCTGGCTATTTTCTTTATCTTTTGTTCTATTAAGATGAATCACATACTTTTCATTTTTTTGTTCACATCCATGAAACGTTGGCTATTTTATTTATCTTTTGTTCTAGTAAGACGTATCACCTACTTCCGATTTTGTTCATATCCATCCACCCTATACCACGTCTTACTGCAGTTCCACTCAACTTCCTCCACCTACCAACTAAAATACAAATATTTGGAGTACTATATGTAAAGTGCTAACCAGCTACGTCATTCTCTGAGGGGCATAAACATATAGTAATCTACTTAATCAAGACGTTACAGTCTTGGGACGCTTGGGTAAAACAGGATTGTAGCGGTATGACAAAATCACCAATGTGGAACTGGTGACAAGAACCAGATAAGTGCGGGTGGAACAGGAGATGAGAAGATGGCGCTGGCGACGGATAGGACACAAGAGTAAACCTGCTAATAGCATTACAAGGCAGATCGGAAACTGTTAACCACTCACTCCGTGGCTTGCGGCCATAAGAAATGACAAAGGAAAAAGCATGGACTAAAATATGCTCCCGTGTGGTCCTCGGGTGTCCGTGGAAAAAAAAACAAAAAAACAGGCGTTCTATTGCCCAGCCAATACCCTTTAGCTCCCCAAGGAGCATAGGCCTTCAAGAAACGCATGCCAAGTCCTCCTGTCACGTGCCATCCGCTCAAATTATTTTCTATGTTTTCCTCATTTTCATTTTTTTCTCCAGGTCTCTTCTTCGTGTGCTTTTTTTTTGTTTACCTTTGCCTGACTTACCCTGTGGATTCCAGAATAAGGACTGCCTAGTAAAGCTATCAACAGGTTTCCTCAATGTTCCACTCTTAGCTTTTCTTCCTAATATGGAGAAAAAAATGCGCGCACACAACGAGCACCATTACTTAATTTCTACTTAATATACAAGATAGTGTTGCATATGTTTGCGGCAATGAAGGATGGTGACAACTGTGTGGACATGTTTGTTGCAATGAAGGATGGTGACAACTGTGTACACATGTTTGTGGCAATGACGGATGGTGACAACTGTGTACACATATTTGTGGTAATGAAGGATGGTGACAACTGTGTACACATGTTTGTGGCAATGAAGGATGGTGACAACTATGTACACATGTTTGTGGTAATGAGGGATGGTGACAACTGTGTACACATGTTTGTAGCAATGAGGGATGGTGACAACTGTGTACACATGTTTGTAGCAATGAAGGATGTGACAACTGTGTACACATGTTTGTAGCAATGAAGGATGGTGACAACTGTGTACACATGTTTGTGGTAATGAAGGATGGTGACAACTGTGTACACATGTTTGTGGTAATAAAGGATGGTGACAACTATGTACACATGTTTGTAGCAATGAAGGATGGTGATAACTGTGTACACTTGTTTGTAGCAATGAAGGATGTAACAACTGTGTACACATGTTTGTGGTAATGAAGGATGGTGACAACTGTGTACATATGTTTGTGGCAATGAAGGATGGTGACAACTGTGTACACATGTTTGTGGTAATGAAGGATGGTGACTACTGTGTACATATCTTTGTGGTAATGAAGGATGGTGACAACTATGTAGACATCTTTGTGGTAATGAAAGATGGTGACAACTGTGTACACATCTTTGTGGTAATGAAGGATGGTGACAATTGTGTACACATGTTTGCAGCAATGACGGATGGTGACAACTGTGTGGACATGTTTGTGGTAATGAAGGATGGTGATAATTGTGTACACATGTTTGCAGCAATGACGGATGGTGACAACTGTGTGGACACATTTGTAGTAATGAAGGATGGTGACAACTGTGTACACATGTTTGTGGTAATGAAGGATGGTGACAACTGTGTACACATGTTTGCAGCAATGACGGATGGTGACAACTGTGTGGACATGTTTGTGGTAATGAAGGATGGTGATAATTGTGTACACATGTTTGTAGCAATGACGGATGGTGACAACTGTGTGGACATATTTGTAGTAATGAAGGATGGTGACAACTGTGTACACATGTTTGTGGCAATGAAGGATAGTGACAACTGTGTGGACATATTTGTAGTAATGAAGGATGGTGACAACTAAACACACATCACATGGTAGCAGAGCACATTCAAACACACTACACATGGTAACAGTGCCCATTCAAACACATCACACACGGGGTAACAGAGCACATTCAAACACATCACACACGGTAACAGAGCACATTCTAACACATCACACACGGTAACAGAGCACATTCAAACACATCACACACGGGGTAACAGAGCACATTCAAACACATCACACACGGTAACAGAGCACATTCAAATACATCACACACGGTAACAGAGCACATTCAAATACATTACACACGGTAACAGAGCACATTCAAACACATACCAGAGCTAAATGCAGCGTTCATTCACATCAACGTTATCAAACACATCTATTCACAAACAAGCAAACAACACTCCACACTTTTATGCAGTGAATCAACAACATTTCCATTCACCAAATACTACACAACCATGAACGTCGCAACCTTCAGAGATTTTGTCTTTAGAATTTTCCGTAAGGCTTACTACAAAAAAAGGGATTATTTATAATCGCGATATCGTGGGCAAGGGTTTAATTTTAACGTATGCTTCTGGCAGAGATCAAGAAAAAATGACCCACGCACATATAACAATCAAAGCACTATTGTCAACGCTTATTAAACACACATATAACACTCCAAATCTGGCGTGAATGGGTTAATTCTATAAAGCTAACGCCGGTAATTTATCCAGGCCTAAATGATGACTTCAGTAATCCTGGTGCAACAATTTATGAAAATACACTTACATTATTTACGTTGTCAAAGGGTAAAATCAACCATCACAATAACTCTTTTCGTTTTATTTATTTTTGGTAAATTTAACACAACGCAAAATACATTTGTCACGCTTAAGTTACACTAAATGAAAAGCTGCATCATTCTTTCACTGTGAAAGGCGCGACACTCAAATATTACGAGTCGTATTGAAATATCTCACACCTACGACACAGATTTAAACTAAGCATTTGAAAAACCGGTTTATTCAGACCGACAGGTAACACAATACGTTTCTGACACGTTTTACTCAAATGCAATGTCCGCTAGACAAAGTCCACAAGATTTAAAGGTTACGTCCCCAAGTAATTCAAGCCGGTAGTTCGTATTCTAGCGAGGAGCAACATCATGTACCGACAAGCTATTTAAACCCGTGTATTTCTTAATATCATTCATTCAAGGCAACATCTGTTGACACGTCACACTACGGAATACCATAGCCATGAGACATCAGCAATATTATAAGGTCTTTTATGGTAAAGATGAGCGTCCGAGTAGCTTATGTGATTAGAGTGTTTTCCTCGTGGGGCTAAGTTACCAGGTTCCTGGACAGAAACCTAGTAGCGTCGTGCTCCAGTCTACCCAACTACAAATGGGTGTCTGGATCTGCTCGTGAGTTAGGGATGGCATATGCAGCGAGGAAAGGAAATGGTCACTCTACCTCATAAAACTGGACCTAAGTAAGGTGAGGTCTCTAATATTTCACTGCCGTATCTACATTGGGACTACCTTTTAGGATATCATGGCGTTCTGTCTGGCTAAACTCTACACCTCAGGGTAGAAGAGAAAGTACAAAGAAAGTAATCGTTTAAAGCAGGGCTGTGAAGTTAGAGTCGGAGTCGTGAAAATCGCCGGTTTTTTTTATTGGTGTCGGAGTTGAAGTCGGTAAAACATTATCCGGGCTCTTGACTCCGAATTGTATGCCATATGACTAGTAAAAAACTGTAGTCGGAGTCGGTCTTCTCAAATTTCAGAAGTCAGAGTTGGACAATTTTTAGGCCGACTCCACAAACCTGGTTTAAAGACAATGATAAGAACGTGAACAGCTGAAGTCAAGCCTTAAACGTGTAAATATTTGCAGAAAAGGATGTTTCTTTAAAATCTGAACATTTGAAATATTATTATGAGTGTTGGAACAATAACACACTGTACTGAGGTGAATGAATGAAAAGAAAGAGAGAAAGAATGAATGAATGAAAAAATAAATAAATGACTGAAAAGAAAGAAAGAATGAGTGAATGAAAAGAAAGAAAGAAAGAATGAATGAAAAGAAAGAAATGAAATGAAATGAAAGAAAGAAACCACCCGTCAACAGGAAAGTAACAGAAGCTTGACTCGCCGGGGAAGCGAACCAGGGAACATCCTAACTGCGCCATCGACTGGCTGTTAGAGTCAATCGTAAAAGGACTCACAGCCAATTCAGTACATAAAAAAAATAATAAATGCCTTGTTGGTAGTGGTCATTCTCACGACACAACACATAACTATGGCATATAGAACCTGTAAGCGACCCCGACTTATTATTTACTGATCAAGGTAAAACCTGTCAGGATGCGAGACACACAGATAGCTGTGTAAAAAGACTTAACTACACACCATCTGGCTCGCCAAAAAGATACGCTCATCAGTCATACAGACCTGACTCACTACGAACAAAGATCCCGATTTCCCACAGGAAATTTGCAAATGTTTCGAAACCACGCGGATGCATATTGATTTTGTTGAGATAAATATGCGCCCAAAAAAAAAAACGTAGAAAAAATGATATATGAAGAGTGATGTCATGACCTCATAATATAATGAATACAGAATGGAAGATTCTATTCTCGAACCGCGTTAACACTAATTATTTCCCTGTTAACCTTCCGCGGCGTCATATAATGTTGTTTTGTTTTGTTAACTCTTTCTCCCCCAATGACATATTGGTACGCCACGATATGGTAAATTATTCTATGACACATACTTCACCATCTATGACACACATTTCACTATCTATGACTCACACTTCACCATCTATGACACATATTTCACCATCTATGACACACATTTCACCACCCATGACACATATTTCACCATCACTGAAGACAATCTTACTGAAAAACTGCTTGGACTTACAAAGACAACTCTAACTGCTTATCAACAGGATGCAATTGTAAAAGCACCTCTTTTATCATCAAGTACCCGCTTATATCACATGGACGCAGAATTTCGCTCAGAGGACGCAAGGACGCTGAAGTAACAAGAAGAGACATGGCCCACAACCAGACGATACGTCATGACCTCAAAATCCAGCCCCTGCAGACCCGAGTGGAACAGTCGCAATTACGATGATTTGGCCATGTCTGCAGAACGGGTGAAGATCGGCTACCACGATTAATATGGGAAACCAAGAGCCAGGGATTCAGGCCTCCAGGACGACCCAGAGTTCGCTGGGAAGACAACATTAAACAATCTCTGAAGGACTAAAGACTAGATTGGAACCAGGCCAGGAGGAAGACAGCCGATAGGACAGTATGGTGCTCTCTCTGGCAAACCTCTACACCCCAGGGCAGAAGAAAACGACTAAGTAGTAAGAAAGCAAAGACCATCACCGCCTAATTATCTTGGGATGCGTAAGAGCAGCGCGCTTAGTCGCTTCTGAAGCCGACAAATATGTCAGACGCATCGGTAGTAATATACCTCAAACCGCCACTGAAATTAACTATCTTTACCGTATATTCTATTGCGTACAATGGACAGACGACTACTGAGGATCAGATCGCGGTAGCCTCTAAACTTACAATGTCACGAGGAGCGCATTTTTTTTTTAAACTACCTGTTTGTATTTTATCACCAGTTTTAACATGAAAATATCACAATTATTAGATAGTTTTCATTCAACATATTACAGATTGCGGCAGACTATTGGATACTGAAACGCGTATATCAGTCAGACATCTAATTTAGCCTCTTGCGTGCCAGCCGTCCATTTCTGGGCCAGGACTATATCAAGGCTTGATCTTCCAAAATGGTAGAAACTAATAGTGCTATTCTGGCTTAGTATTTATGGGGTCGTCCACATATGACGTCACGCAGCGTTTAAAAAAAAAAAGGGGGGGGGGGGGTGTTGTGATGACGGGAGGGGGGGGGGGTGGACAAACCGAGTTTTGATTATGGGGGGTATAATGGGGGGGAGTTTTTGTTTTTTTTTTTTTGGTTGTTTTTTTTTTGTTTTTATTCTGTCTTATTTTACTGGTTTTGTTGTTTTGTGTGTGGAGTATTTTTTTTGTTTGTTTTTTTTTTTGTATGTTTTTTTGTTTTTTTTTTGTATTTTTTTTTTTTTAGAGGCGTCTGGGGGGGGGGGGGGGGGTAAGGTAAAAAAAAAAAGACATGTAACGTCCTACGAGCGAGGATATCTTCTTTCATAAATGATGTCTGAACAAAATTGATTTTGTAACTTTATTCCTCATAGTCTACTTTTTTTTTCCGCAATGGTAGACAATTCCCTCGTGGACGACATTTTCATTATCATAATCGCAGCTGAATTATCAGATAATTGTGATAACTTTTAACTGGTTTATATTTTATATATGTGTATGATTTATTGAAACTGTTGGGGCTGAGGGGACAGTCGAGAACAAGGGCACTGAAGAGGCTTAGTGAAACTGCCGAAAAGGTATCAGGCTGGCTGTGGAACAACCGCAATGGGCAATGGAAATCGTGACAATAAACGCTGCGGTTCAGAAAACAACAAAAAATTTTTTAAGTCCACGATACGCTGAGTTTTTTGGTGGTACTAGTGAAAGGGCTGGGACTGAGGGGCAACAGACGGCGTTTATTATACGGGGTGTCAGGCACAGAATTTCAGTGGCTAGCGCGCAGTGGCTAGACTCGTCGGCTTCGCGCAGGGGTCTCAGTGTGTGTCCTTAGTTGTGATGTGCGATGGAACGAACGGAATAATTTGTCCTCTCTTTGTTACTTTCACAATTCCCTCCACGGCTGGCGGAGTTGTGGATTTTAAAGTTGCTACCATAAGTGAAATGGGTTCATTTTCGATACAAGACAACAGGAGGCTGAGACGCTTGGGAGTCATGACCCAAGTGGGCCCGCCCCCCTTAGAGTGTAAAGGAGTATATCGGGCCGAAACACTTGTCGGACGGGGGGACTTCATCTGATGATCAGATTGCTTCCTGTTGTATCGCTCTGTAAAGAGTTTCCTATCATCATAAAGTTATTCGCTTTTTTTGACTGGCAATTAAACATTTGCCTACAGCCGTTCGCTCCTAGGGGCCTCGTGAACAGATATATGCATGACGTTACTTGGTTTTCAACCCGGTGACTTTGTCTCGAGAAAAAGGCACTTAATCAACTCTGCCATTCTACGGTCATCTAATCTATATTTTAGAACGTCTGTCGGTTTGTCCGTCACATAAAAAGGGGACGCAACAATGTTTTTGGTAATGAAAGTTAGACATTAATGGTATTGTTTCCCTTGACAGTAATCTAGGGTCACTATATCATTTGATTCTCTCTCCCCCCCCCCCCCCCCCCCCCCCCCCCCCCCCCCCGGCTCTCCCCACCCCCCCCCCCCCCCCCTACCCCACCCCCCCCCCCCCTCTCCCCCATCCCCTCAATCCCCCCCCCCCCCCCCCCCCCCCCCCCCCCCCCCCCCCCCCCCCCCCCCCCCCCCCCCCCCCCCCCCCCCCACCCCCCACCCCCCCCCCCCCCCCCCCCTCTCCCCATCATTCCTCCCCCCTTGACTGTCCCTCTCCCCCCCCCCCCCCCCCCCGCCCCCCCCACCCACCCAAAAAAATAAAAAAATTCAACAAGATTAGGGGTCACAACTTTTCAAGAGGCGCGCAATTCTGTTCCCGCACCATGGGACGAAAGCTACAGACGCCTAAGGAAATTCTAAAGATTAATAACTACGAACTTAAGGCATTATCTTCACAGCATATGGCGCAGTTGTTCCCAATCGTTTTTCTCTGAGCCACACTTTTGGAATGACAATTTCATTGATAAGAAATACCTTCAAAAACAAACAAAATCAACTACTAGCAGTGCTTTATTCATAACATAGAACACACCTACTTTATATGATCATGAGGCATCCAAAAAGTATAAAACAATACAGCTACATAAAAACATGATTCATTCACAACTTATGCAAATTCAGTGAGAGGTGTATGCTTGTGTTTGTTGGGTAATCTTTATAATTAACATTATGTTTAATTTTCTTTTTTTTATTATTATTAAAATATATTTTATATAAAATAAATTATTATATTCATCTCATCTCATAATCGGAACCTCTTCTACCCCGTGAAACGAGGTGTAGAGGGGACCCAAGTGCACAAGGCCCATGGGCAGGACGTGTAATCAAAATGACTTGGCAAACAGGTGATTAGCCCATTGTACCCGGACTTGCCCTCATGTGTACTCACATTCGCTATAAAACCACTGAACACTCGAGACGTCATTCCAGCCAAAATGGACAGAGCCTCATATACCCGAAGGTTTCGAGGGGTGTCCTTCCTCATCTGCACAAAGGCATTTATAGAGGAACACTCAGGACCCGTAGGTCTGAGGAAAAGAGCAAAATCTGTGACGGACACAGCAGTCTTTGTTACTGGGACGTCTCCACTCAGAGTGGTGTACCACACACAGTCAGTAAAGACAAAGGTCGCCTGCGGCTGAATTATTTATATTACTGAATAAAATCTGGAAACATCTGAAAAATTATACGGGTTTCTTTACATATATTTCCAATATTATATCACATGTAACAAAATCAATAAAATAGATACAATGACCTTCATATTTATTTCTGGTATATGAATTTTTTGAAAATGTCTCTAAGCCCTTGATTGCCTTTTAATTTTCCCACCAAACCTGCTATCCCTCGCGCCTCACCAATGTGGCACGTCACGCCATTTGGGAACCACTGATATAGCGCATTTAATGCCACTATACAACTTCCCCGTTTTATTGTGCAGAAATCTGATAAGAGTGCATTTGTTTGTATAAACACTTATTAAACCGATACATTTTAATGCGTCTGACTCGTGATACTTTAGCACCACCGGCAGACAGATAAAAACATGAATCAATCAGGATTAGACGAAGCCGAGGAATCCTAGACAAGTTGGTTGCAGACTCAAAACCACTGAACGCAGCCAAAGAACGAACAATGGTGAACCTGGTTCAACCAGTTTTGTTCAACGGTTCGTCTACGTTTAGCGCTGTAATAAATGATACATTTCCGATGCAAAATGTGATAATCCAAAGTCCGTGCAGTTAAGTGAAGAAAAAAAGAGAAAAAATTTTACAGGTGTATGTTAAAGACATAGATAAGGAAAAATGTAATATAGATCACCTGTATGCATGGAGGCATATCTGGAGTCATCCTTATATGACCCCCAGCTAAACACAATGCTATAGTATTTAAATATAAAAGTGAACCTCTATCTGTGAGGCTAATTACACCCTCATTGACTCTTGAAATCATGTACACACTTCCAGGGATTCCCACTGTTGAAACATGTTGAGAACCCAGCATTGCACACTAAGTTTGGAGGAGTCACTTGGGCCCTAGATGTAACTCTGGCTTTTTACCTGGTTGTCTGCATACGGGAGGATCTCACTATGGACCCATTATGGGCGGGGGAAGGGGGGGCTGAGAAGTGGCTCTGTGTAGGACGTGACTATTCCTTGGGAGAGCCCAGAACCAGAGCACAGCAATTTAGCCTTGCATATTTTGCGACCCTCTTGGATGTCGCGGAATGCACAGTATGCAACGCGCTTCTACCTCCTAGCATGGGACCAGATGTGATGATCCTTTAAATGCCAGTCACGCTGGAGAAACTAGAGCTCATGACTTCAACTCAACACGTTTCAGAATGGCCGAAAAGCCACAGGAAAAGCCTAGATCTACAGTGTAGATAATACCAAGGAGTCTTCAATTTGGTATTGGCTGCAAAACAGCGGGAAGCTCAGCAGTCCTAGTTAAACAACAACAACAACAACAACACATTAAGAACACATAAGATAGTCTATACGCTATGAAAATGAGTGTTGGACTAAGTGCTCTAAAACTCTGTCTATACTCCTCCGCTATGGTATCTAAGCGTCGTATAGTTTCCACTGAAATTGTTGTACCCTTGTGAAATCTGCTAATCTCAGGCTGTCTTTGTGTTGTCCTTGGTACTAGATTAAATGTTCATATAGTGTACTGACATCACAGGGAGGTGTCGTGAAATATTCTAATCCACATATATAAATTAAAACGAAAATGTAAAGCCTAACACATAAATTCAATAAAAGGAAAGAAGAATGGTAAAGAACAGTGCTGTCACAATGACTGTACTCGAAATCCCCCTTGTTTTCTACTTCGTCTGCAAATTGTAACGTTTCACGTTGATAGTAAAAGCCGACTGCTGCAATACCCGCCTTCTACGATAAAACATGTGCTGCATTTCTAAGAAAAACCTTGAGATACGCAGGTTGACCTAGATTTAAAATTCCATTCATGTCTTTTTATACACTACATTACCTAAAACGAAAGACAGATGGACTAAAGATAGAAAGAAGGGAGGGCTGAAAGCGGGGACGCAGGCAATACTACCACAGTCGCGCGATACACAATTACTACCATCACGCGTGTAAGGCCACAAGCACTAGCTTTTTTTTCAAATCGTCAGTGATAAAAAACACTACCCATACCAGAGTTAGGTTTTAAAAAACTAACAAAATTCTTATTAGGAAATATGACATTATACTGGTTTACGTTTGAAAACATGACAGTACCCAGACACCCTAAAGTTTGGAAGTGAGGAGGTAGTAACAGCACGACTATCCTAGAAGAAAATGCATATTGGCTCCATTAAATATATATATATTTGGGTTCCTTAGGACTTGCTGACAACGAATATGTTATGTGTTACGCCTTTAGTCTGTTAATAAAATAGTTATGGCCAAAATACAATAGTGGGGGTGCCTGACAGCATGAAATCATTTCTGCTCATAAAATTTTTTTATAACGTGTTTGAAAAACATTACGTTACGGAAATAGCCTACCATGTTAACTCCTATTTGATTGGCGGGAATGAGATGTAAGACTAAACACGATTAGTTGGACTGCAAATACTAGTTTAGTTGTTAGGGGAAACGTAAGAAGGGTAATATTTTTTGAAAAGTAGGTAAACATGGCATGATTGGTTAGAGCTGCCAATATACTCAATTCAGGGCGTCTGTTCCGGGCCACATCTTGTAATAAACCTACTAAGAAACAGTGCGTTGAGCACCAGTGCATATTTTTTCTAAATAAAAGCCTGGGACAGAGGCAGATCGGAAGTTGTGCCTATTCATTGCCAGTCAACGAAACTGTTTATTTTTCCATGAATTGTGGTAAGCTTGAAATATTTGATATCTTTTAATGAAAATTGAATGTAAATTGATAATTTATGTCTGTATATATGTGTGGTTCAGTAGCGAACATGAGGTAAAACCTCTATAGTGCTCCAGCCTGAACAGAAGGTGTCGGAGGAAAGTAAAACTACATGGAATTGCCAAGCAGTACACTGACACCTATATTATTGACTAGAAAGAAATAATGCTGGAATTGCAGAGGCGTAGTAATCATTAGGGAGGAATATACTGGTGTAAATTATTTCAGATGAAGCTGACAGTTGGCCTACCGCTCTGAACTCAGTGTTTGTTATGTATTGTGCTCAGTGTAGAAATAGAGTATAAATTAGTTCTGAAGTAGGAGGTACAACCTTCTTGTTTCAGGGACTGTGGTCCTAAAGTTATTGAGCAGCACCTGGTCAGAGCTTTGCTGAATCCAGAGAGGACAGCATACTCCTTGGTCCATATAGCAAACAGTAAGGTGTCTCCAGAACACAGGGGAGCAATCGAGCAGAGGAGTCTTTTCCTGCCGCCATCACGACAGATAAGCCTATGTACCCCCATCTTAAAATAACATTGTATAAAATTAAGAGGGGAAATTAATTGTTTTAATGAACGGAACTGAGAGACATTCAACGTAGTCATCACAATATTCCAGAATAATTCTGACTGAGGTATAAATATGTGGTAGCAAGTAAGGTCATCTATAATACACTACCATTATTAGATATAGATACCTTCACAGCTGATCTCAGTCAGTACACTAAGTTCCCTATAATTATTTATAATATCCCACTTTACCACAGGAGGGCATGTATTTTCAAATGTTAACTTTCAATTCCATTTGACGTCAAGCTTTTCTATCCCGTGCCATCCTTTCTATGCTTTTCCCATTTCTTCTTTCTCACTTTTAAGTCTGTCTCCACCTTTCCTTTTCCATGTGTGTGTGTGTGTGTGGGTCTCCCTCTGTTTCTCCTAACCCTGGTGACTCCCGAACAAGGACTGCCTTGTCATCCTATCATCAGGTTTTTCTAAATACGTGTAATATCTAGAGTTAACTCGTTTCTTCGCGTTTTGTTCCGCTGGTGCTTGTCTGGTTGTCTTTTAGTACCACGCTGCTTCTTTTTTTTTTAAAACGAAATTGGAGGGGGGGGGGGGGGGGGGGGGGGGGAAGAAGAGAGATGGTGGACTAGCATCAGATGATTTTTTGTCTTCGCGCGTCCACCATTTTAGTCTTCCCCGCTCAACCTTCCGGTTACAATTAGGGCATTTAGTATCATTTTATTTTCACTTTTGTGTTATTTTCAAATACATATCGCTATTTGCAATTGATTGTTGTTGGTGGTGTCAGTTCATAATACAGTTTGTTGTTTTCTGATTTTTCTTAATGGCAGTTTTCACGTATCGTATTGTTTGTATTATTTTATTGTTTATCATTAACTATGAGTAGTTATTTGTTTTATTTTTAATAGATGTGTAGTTCATTTTTTTTTTAAATGGTGTGTTTGTTTTTATGTACAAATTATTAGCACGTTTTGACTTTTTTCTTTCACTTGTTTTCCTTAAATAGTATTACTTTTATTACTATTAATATTGTCACTGTCGTTAACGTACGTGTAGAGGGACATGGGAATCCTCAACCAGTGTACACGGGGAAGGGTGTCACCAGGATAGGAGGATTTCAGGCACCTCGAATCCTGTGTATCGGAGTTGAGGACATCCAGATGCTGGGGACATGCCGATGCTGGGGACATCCAGATACTGGGGACATCGGTTGCTGGGGACATCCAGTTGCTGGGGACATCCAGTTGCTGGGGACATCCAGATGCTGGTGACATTCAAATGCTAGGATTTAGAGGCACCCATCACCCGATGTGTGACCAGGGAGTCGGCTGGCTGTACTGATCCTTTATCCTTGTGGCAGTCCCAGAGCCCAACCTTATTCTTTCTTCTATTGTATATTTGTCATGTTATTCTCTTACCATATTGCTGGTCTCGTCGTAACACTTTAATCCTTCTTCTTTGTGCAAGCACGCATTTATAAAAGTATGTAACTTCATGACCAGCAATGTTTGCTCTCCCTTGTATCGTCAGTATATTGTCCAGTTTAGATTTTATTTTAGTTTGTTTCTGGAAATAAAATAAAGAAATGAGGTATCTGAGGAAGGTGGCTGAAGTAACAAGAAGAGACATGGTCCGCAACCAGACAATACGTCAAGGCCTAAAATCCCACCCCCCTGCAGACCCAAGTAGAACAGTCCCAACTAAGATGGTTTGGCCATGTCTGCAGAATGGGAGAAGCTCGGCTACCACGACAAGCATGGGAAGCAAAGAGCCATGGATCCAGACCCCCAGGATGACCCAGAGTCCGCTGGGAGGACAACATTAGACAATCTTTGAAGGACCGAGGACTAGAATGGAACCAGGCCAGGAGGAAGACCGCCGATAGGATAGTCTAGCGCTCTCTCTTCCAAACCTCTACACCTCACGGTAGAAGGGGAACGACTAAGTAAGTAAGTTGTTTCTGGAAATAAAATAAAGAAATAAATAAAAGGTATTAGTCAAATGCCAAATTGCAGTTACTGTTCCTAGTTTTGACATCCGTTGCACGCACATTCAATAGGTTTTTTTATTTTTTAAGGGCCATATTCACTGCACACACAACTCCACCAAAGCTCATATCTCCTCCCTTAGACTACACAAAGAGGATCTCAGCACAGTGCACGAACCCCGTAGCACCGGCGAGGATCCCAATAGGTACAAGTGATGATATAACAATTTAAAAATAGAAAGTAACTTATCAATCTGTTTTTTTTTAAAATAAAATGTTGCCTCGTTTTGGCACAGGGTCCATCGGTTATATTAGGGGAAGATCGTGTGGTCTGGTTATCATTATTTGTATGTCTACTGTTTGGTCTTCTGGGAAAACCCTGCCGTGAATTCATTCGTTATAGTTGTTCTTTTGTTTTCCTTCTTCATAATACTGATATACGAGAGCGTCGAGTGGTGGTGTGGGTACAGCGTTTGCTTCTAGATGCAACGTTACAGGGTTCGAAATCTGATGACGCCACGCTCCCGTTTACTCAGCTCTAACTGGGTACGTGGCTCTGCTCTTGAGTTAGCGAAGGCAAAGACAGCGAAAAAAGAACCGGTTCGTCCCCCCCCCAATCCTCATAAAGCTGAGCTATAGAAGTCTGACTCTTCACTCCCCTATGGTAGTTATTTGCTATGGGACATCGTTTACCGTTGAACATTTTCAGAGCAGTTATTTGTTGGGGAAACTGTTTACCATAGCATACAATAATTGACATTTCTTTTATGACAACACGTCTCGCAATTGTTCGTGCATCTTTTAAAATCTTGCCCTGGTCGACTTACTGCCTCTGAGAACAACGTTTGAAGCTTGGCAAAACTCCAGTTCATGTACTGTTTATCAATCGTGTTGTAGGCTTCTTTCCATAATCAAACTGTTCATGCACACCTTCATTTGCGCACTTTTTCTATTTTCGGGAGAGTACATATAAGGGGAAACAATACAATTATTGTCTAACTTTCAACCACAGTTGCACTTCCTTAGCTGTGGTTGAAAGTTTAAAAAAAAGTGCGCAAATGACGGTGTGCAAAATGTGACTGACCGACCGACCGACCGAACTACTTACGGCGGGAATTATGGTATTGGATATGGTGCACGTACACGTAAATTAGTTTTACATTAACGCTTATTAATTAAATTATCTCTATTCGGTTATGCTCTAATAATCCACTTTCGTCCACTTTTCTTTTCGTTCGATTTTCTTATTTCCCTATCCACTCATCTGACCTTACGGTTAGTACCCACTTTTATTGATTTTCTCATGTGATCTACTTAGGTCCCGCTTTCTTTCCTTTCCCTGACGAAGGTGTTGTGGTCGCAACGCTCGCTATTTTCTTTATCTTTTGTTCTAGTAAGATGTATTACCTACTTTCGATTTTTTTCATATCCATCCACCCTATACCACGTCATCCTGCAGTTCCACTCAACTTCCTCACCTACCAACTAAAATACAAACATTTGGTGTACTACATGTAAAGTACTAACCAGCTACGTCATTCTCTGAGGGGCATACACTATAGTAATCTACTTAATCAAGACGTTACAGTCTTGGGATGCTTGGGTAAAACAGGATTGTAGTGGTATGACAAAATCACCAATGTGGAACTGGTGACAAGAACCAGATAAGTGCGGGTGGAACAGGAGATGAGAAGATGGCGCTGGCGACGGATAGGACACAAGAGTAAACCTGCTAATAGCATTACAAGGCAGATCGGAAACGGTTAACCGCTCACTCCGTGGCTTGCGGCCATAAGAAACGACGAAGGAAAAAGCACGGACTGTAAAATATGCCCCCGTTTGGTTCCCGGGGGTCTGTGAGAATCAAAAAAAAAAAAAAAAGAACAGAAGTTCTATTGCTTCAGTCAATCTGTCAATATCCTTTAGCTCCCCAAGGAGCATAGGCCTTCAAGAAATGCATGCCAAGTCCTCATGTCACGTGCCAACAGCTCAAGGTATTTTCTATGTTTTCCTCATCATTTTCATTTCTGTCTCCAGGTCTTCGTGTGCTTTTTTTTTTTTGTTTACCTTTGCCTGACTTACCCTGGGGATTCCAGAATAAGGACTGCCTAGTAAAGCTATCAACAGGTTTCCTCAATGTTCCACTCTTAGCTTTTCTTCCTAATATGGACAAAAAAATGCGCGCACACAACGAGCACCATTACTTAATTTCTACTTAATATACAAGATATGTTTTTGCGTACAGTGTTGCACATGTTTGTGGCAATGAAGGATGGTGACAGCTGTGTACACATGTTTGTAGCAATGAAAGTGGTGACAACTGTGTACACATGTTTGTGGCAATGAAGATTGGTGACACCTGTGTGGACATATTTGTAACAATGAAGAATGGTAACAACTGTGTGGACATGTTTGTAACAATGAAGAATGGTGACTACTGTGTGGACATGTTTGTAACAATGAAGAATGGTGACAACTGTGTGGATATGTTTGTAGCAATGAAGAATGGTGACAACTGTGTGGGCATGTTTGTAACAATGAAGAATGGTGACTACTGTGTGGACATGTTTGTAACAATGAAGAATGGTGACAACTGTGTGGATATGTTTGTAGCAATGAAGAATGGTGACAACTGTGTGTACATGTTTGTAACAATGAAGAATGGTGACAACTGTGTGGGCATGTTTGTAACAATGAAGAATGGTGACAACTGTGTGGGCATGTTTGTAACAATGAAGAATGGTGACTACTGTGTGGACATGTTTGTAACAATGAAGAATGGTGACAACTGTGTGGATATGTTTGTAGCAATGAAGAATAGTGACAACTGTGTACACATGTTTGTAGCAATGAAGAATGGTGACAACTGTGTGGGCATGTTTGTAACAATGAAGAATGGTGACAACTGTGTGTACATGTTTGTAGCAATGAAGAATGGTGACAACTGTGTGGACATGTTTGTAACAATGAAGAATGGTGACAACTGTGTGGACATGTTTGTAACAATGAAGAATGGTGACTACTGTGTGGACATGTTTGTAACAATGAAGAATGGTGACAACTGTGTACACATGTTCGTAACAATGAAGAATGGTGACAACTGTGTGTACATGTTTGTAACAATGAAGAATGGTGACAACTGTGTGGGCATGTTTGTAACAATGAAGAATGGGGACAACTGTGTGTACATGTTTGTAGCAATGAAGAATGGTGACAACTGTGTGGACATGTTTGTAACAATGAAGAATGGTGACAACTGTGTACACATGTTTGTAACAATGAAGAATGGTGACAACTGTGTGGACATGTTTGTAACAATGAAGAATGGTGACAACTGTGTGTACATGTTTGTAAAAATGAAGAATAGTGACAACTGTGTGGACATGTTTGTAACAATGAAGAATGGTGACAACTGTGTGGACATGTTTGTAACAATGAAGAATGGTGACAACTGTGTGGACATGTTTGTAACAATGAAGAATGGTGACAACTGTGTACACATGTTTGTAACAATGAAGAATGGTGACAACTGTGTGGGCATGTTTGTAACAATAAAGAATGGTATAAACTGTGTGGACATGTTTGTAACAATGAAGAATGGTGACTACAGTGTGGACATGTTTGTAACAATGAAGAATGGTGACAACTCTGTACACATGTTTGTAGCAATGAAGAATAGTGACAACTGTGTACACATGTTTGTAGCAATGAAGAATGGTGACAACAGTGTGGACATGTTTGTAACAATGAAGAATGGTGACAACTGTGTACACATGTTTGTAGCAATGAAGAATGGTGACAACAGTGTGGACATGTTTGTAACAATGAAGAATAGTGACAACTGTGTGGGCATGTTTGTAACAATGAAGAATGGTGACAACTGTGTACACATGTTTGTAGCAATGAAGAATGGTGACAAGAGTGTGGACATGTTTGTAACAATGAAGAATGGTGACAACTGTGTACACATGTTTGTAGCAATGAAGAATGGTGACAACAGTGTGGACATGTTTGTAACAATGAAGAATAGTGACAACTGTGTGGGCATGTTTGTAACAATGAAGAATGGTGACAACTGTGTACACATGTTTGTAGCAATGAAGAATGGTGACAACAGTGTGGACATGTTTGTAACAATGAAGAATGGTGACAACTGTGTATACATGTTTGTAACAATGAAGAATAGTGACAACAGTGTGGACATGTTTGTAACAATGAAGAATGGTGACAACTGTGTACACATGTTTGTAACAATGAAGAATAGTGACAACAGTGTGTACATGTTTGTAACAATGAAGAATGGTGACAACTGTGTGGACATGTTTGTAACAATGAAGAATGGTGACAACTGTGTGGGCATGTTTGTAACAATGAAGAATGGTGACAACTGTGTGGACATGTTTGTAACAATGAAGAATGGTGACAACTGTGTGGACATGTTTGTAACAATGAAGAATGGTGACAACTGTGTGGACATGTTTGTAACAAAGAAGAATAGTGACAACTGTGTGGACATGTTTGAAGTGGGATGTTATAGATATTTATAAGGGACTTAGTGTACTGACTGAGATCAGCTGTGAAGGTATATATATATCTAATAAGAGTAGTATATTATATATATAACCTTACTTGCTGCCACATATCTATATATCTCAGTCAGAATTATTCTGGAATAGTGTGGTGACTACGTTTTGTGTCTAGGGTATGTGTATGGTGAAGTGTAAGTCACAACAACAGACAGATAAACAATTTAATTTAATCCACTACTCTTGACAACACTGTGACACTCACATACATATAACACTCTATGAGATATCTTAAAGAAGTCACTAGTAACGTTTCAAATAACAATATGTATTCATTACTAGCATGAATGAATATGTGTCCTGATTCAACTACAAGGGAACCAGGAATCACAATCAATTTAAATTACAAGTTATGTACAGAATGTATTTAATATGAATATTGTAGTGACATATATTAGTACAAATGTTCTATGTGTGTCAGTTGTGTAGTAGTAAAATGAGGTAATACTGGTTTTGTTTTGTTCAAGCTCTGTTGGTATTGTCATCATGACTTCAATAGTTTGTCTTTAGGGACTATTATTGGAGATGTTCACAGTTCCTGATTTTAAGACAAGTAAATTCCCCTCTGAATAGTATTTTTATAAAGTTATTTCAAGATGAGGGGACATAATGTTGAGCTCAGCTGGCCAATTCGCTTATCTGGCGTGATGGCGGCAGGAAAGGACTCCTCTGCTCGAATTCTCCTCTGGGCTCAGGAGACACCTCACTGATAGCTAAAAAGACCAAGGAGTATGCTGTCCGACTCTGGATTCAGCAAATCTCTGACCAGATGCTGCTCACTACCATCAAGACCACTGTCCCACAATTTCATGGAAATAAACACAGATACGTTGATTAGCAATGAATTCTGGCACAAACTGGCACAAATTCCGTTCTGCCTATGTTCCAGGCTTTTATTTTAGCAAAAATGTGAGCTGGCTTCAACGTACTGTCGCTTTATCAAGCTTATTTGAATTAGTGGTCTCGAACTAACGCTCCCAAGTGTGTATATCAGCGAGACTGGCCAATGAGCCACGTTTCGACAAGTGTTTGAAAAAATGTTATCTTTTCCCGTCTCCCCTAACAACCAAGATAGTATTTATAACCCGACCAATCGTGGTTAGGCTTTCATTTGTTGCGCTCCAATCAATTTGGAGTTTACATGGTAGGCTATTTATGTAACGTAAGGTTTTTTCAAACACGTTATAAAAAAAATTTTATGAGCAGAAATGATTTTATGCTGTCAGGCACCCCCAATATTTTATTTTGGGTATAATTTATTAATTCCTGGACTATTTGCGTAACGTTTTACATATTATTTGTCAGCAAACCCTAAGGAACCCAAAAATACTAATTTAAAGGAGCTACGTGGCTGCGTTCAAAATATGCAATTTCTTCTATCTCCTGTTTAGAAGATGTGCTGTCTGGGTACTGTTATGTGTTCAAACGTAAACCCATATAATGTTGTCTTTTCTAATAAGAGTCTGTTATGATTTATAAACCTAACTCTGGGAAAGGGTAGTGTATTTTATCACTGTCCGTCTGAAAAAAAAATTAGTGCATGTAGACTTACACGCGTGATGGTAGTAATTGTGTATCGCGCGAAGCGGGTTTAGTGTTCGGCTTTCTGCCTCTCCCTTCTCTTTTTATCCCTTTAATCCATCTGTTCGTTCGTTTTGGTAACGCAGTATAATTAATGTTAGGGTTAATTTAGGTCATTACGCAGTACGTCTCAATGCTTTTCCAAGAAATACAGCACACGTTTCATTGAAGAAGGCGGGTAATAATACAGTAAGCTTTACTATCAACGTGAAAGCGTTACAATTTGCAGACGAAGCAGAAAACAAGGGGGATTTCGAGTACATTCTTTGTGACAGCACTGTCATTTTCCCATTGCTCTTCTCTTTATTAATTTTATTTGTTAGGCTTTATATTTACCTAATAATTTATATATGTGGATTAGAATATTCCATGACACCTCCCCTCTTAAAACAGACATTATATGTCAGTCCTTTATTCCATATACACATATAGAAATTTATTATTATTTCTGGGGTTTACGGTGATTCTCATCACACGGATGGCGGCTTAAAAAATCCGCTCCCAGATTGGTTTTTCCAGATATATATTCAATGCTAAAATTATATGGAGCCAGAAGCAAAGACCATCGGAGTAACCTAGAGTTCTCATGCTTAGCCTGTGCTAAAAACGATAAAGGTTTGTGGTCAGTTTGCAACTTAAATGCCTTCCCATATAGATAAATATTGAATTTCTTTATTGCCCATATTACTGCAAGACATTCTTTTTCGCTAGTTGAGTAGTTGATTTCAGCTTTATTCAACTTTCTGCTAGCATATGCCACTGGGCTTAATTCCCCATCCAATGCATCTGATTTCTGTAGTAAAGTTGCACCTAGCCCAATATTACTTGCATCCGTCCTTACTATGAATTCTTGACTTAAGTCAGGTAATTTCAAAATGGGTTTACTTGTGAGCTTTTCCTTCAATTCTTGGTAAGTCATTTCACATTGTGGTGTCCATGTAATGCGATCTGGAAGTCCTTTACGTGTCAATTCCGTTAAAGGTGCACATATGGAATTAAAGTTTTTGATATACTTCTGGTAGAAACCACATAATGAGACAAAGGATCTCACGTCCTTCTTGGTTTGTGGTCTCGGGGCTTTCTGTAGTTTCTCTAAATTCTTTGGGTCAGGGGTCATGTTTCCCTGATAAACTGTGTGTCCCAAAAATTCCAATTCTTTACATCCAACGCAACATTTGGTTGGTCGGGCTGTTAAATTTGCCTCCCTAAGTCGATCAAACAGCATGTTCAGAGAGTCAATGTGTTCCTCAAATGTTTCTGTTGCTATAAGGATATCATCCATAAAATTTGTTATACAGGGATTATTCAGAGGATCCAATAATTTTCTCATCATTCTAGAGAAGACACTAGGCGCATTCTTCAATCCAAATGGCAATCTATTAAACTCATAGTGTCCTTCTGAGGTACTAAAAGCTAGGTATGGTCTAACCTCAGGCTTTACTGGAATCTGATAGTATCCTTTACTCAGATCCACTTTTGAGAAATATTTAGCTTTATTTAGTCTGGCAAACAGCTGATTTGTATCCGGCAATGGATCCACCTGTCCTTCTGTAATAGCATTCAGTCTCCTGTAATCTATACAGAGTCTATGTTCTCCAGAGGGCTTCCTTAAAAGTACAACACCGGAACTATACGAAGACTCACTGTGCGAAATAATTCCTTCCTTCAACAGATAGTCTATCTCTTCCTTCAAAGCTTTTTCCTTAGCAAACGGAATCGAATATGGTTTCATACAGACAGGTGTGGAGTCTATTAATTTCATATCATATTCCAATAGGTTTGTATGCCCTGGTCGGTCTGTTAACACCTCTGCATGATTATTTAGAACCTGTTGCACTCTCTCTTTCTGAGTTTTCGTTAAATGTGTACTGATTTTCACCTGTGCTGCTGTCTCACAGGGGTGTAATGGATATTCAAATGATGAAAGTGGTTCCTTTTTCATCTCCATGGCGATGGACAAGGTCAACAAGTGTGTCTCTTCCTGATGTTCTCTTTCCAAATATTTCTTCAGGAGATTCACATGATAGATTTTTTCTTTCCCCTTCTTATCTATCTTATAATTTGTTCTAGACACCTTCTCTAGAACTGTATATGGACCCTGCCATCCAATTTGTAACTTATTCTGACTCCCGGGCAAAAGAAGCAGTACCTTCTCTCCCACAGCCAAATTTCTGTCTTTCGCCTTCCTGTTATAATAGGCAGCATGTTTCTTCCTGGCTTGTTTCAAATTTTCATTGGCAAGTTTCCAGCCAGTTTTTAACCGAGTGGTCAGCTCATTCACATACTGGTATGAAGATGTAATGTTTTCCTCTGCCTTTTCATCAGTCCACGTTCTTAACAAAGCTACATATGGACCTTTAATTGTGTGGACCTATTTGTCCATGCACCGGTATGGTCTCTTCCACTTGAAGCTTTATAGTGATGATTTTTCCTCCCAGAATTATCATTCACAAAACGACCGCTACCAATTTTTCTTTTGGGGCTTTCTCCCCTCTTAAAATTCTTGATGAGAGATTTCCTCTCTACATCTTCTTCCTCCAGTTTGTTTAAGTCCGATTGAGGGATTGTCGGCTTATCCTGGGGTAAGACATCCTTTTGCACTCTCCGCATAGTGGCCATTGTAAAACAGTTAAGTGAAGCTTGTCCGTGAAAAGGGGCTTCCCATTCCATTTGGTCCACTTTATCAAATTTATATCTCTTTTTATTGTCAGGCCTAATTTTGCCCCGTGGCGTGTCCAGGTCCTGATCCATGTTCCCACTTGTGGGTGTTCCCTCATGTGCTATGCTACACCTTTCTACAAAATTCTCAATGTCCCATCTTGCTTTGGGCCAATAATAATTGTGAGCCACCTTTTGAATGATGGTACCTATCTTCTCATGGTCCCCATCTGGTTTCACATGTAGGCTCCTTATTAAGTCTGCCCTATATCTTTTTGGAAGAACCAGCTGTCCGTGACCTTTGGATCTAGCTCCAGTCTTCCTATACATCAACTTGTGTTTCATGTAAAAATCTCCCTTGCCTGGAGTTGTATGACAAGTTGACAATTTTCTGAAACAAGGCTTGAGTGTTTTATCCCCAGCCTGTGCCTTCCTCATCTCTTCTGGAGTGGTATCTAACATAATATCCTCCTCCTGTCTTGAGGTCGACCTGACCTGAAGGGTTGCCATATACACAGGTTTCCTTCTGCAACGGTCAGTGTCATGATTGTCCATCTGACAATTTTTACACCACCTTTTTCCTTGGTTGAAAGATTTTCTTTCATCATATTTCCTTTCATCGAATTGTGGGAATTTATTTTTATTGTCATACCGTGGCCTATCAAATTGGTGCTTACCTTTATTTTGATCCTTAGGATCAAATTTATTAAAGTTCTGTGGTGCCCTAAAGTTGTCCACCTGTTTCTTTTTATTACCTGTTACCTCTGCTTGAGCTGCTTGATACCTTTCAGCAACATTTAGCAACTCACCCAGCCTCTCTGCACCTTGTTCCATGAGAAACTTTCTCAGGTCTGGAGCCATGGACTCTCTTAGTTGCTCTATAAGGACCATTTCCTTAAGATCTTGGGTTTTCCCCAGAGAAGTCCATTTCTCCAAGTATGTCTCTATGCGTGCAGAGAACTGGTGATAGGTTTCACCTGACAGTAGTTTAGCATTCCTAAATTTTTTCCTGTAAAACTCTGCATTCTTTTCATACCTTAACAAAAGAGCCTGCTTTAGCATGTCATAATTTTCCTGATCACCTCTGCTCATTTTTGCAAAAACTTCATAAGCTGCCCCACGAAGTCCCTGAGATAACTTTAAGCTCCACCTTTCTCTCTCTAACCCATACGTGGTAGCTAATAGTTCGTACCTATTTATAGCTCTCAATATCATCGTCTTTCTCAACAAAATGATCTAAATGAAAGTTCATAGCTGAGATTGAGGCTCCCTGAGTAACCGTAGCATCAGAGGCAAAGGGACTGGCACCATTTTCAGGAGCATGGCCTTGAAACTCAAACTCCCTTAGTCGTAATTCATGTTCCCTTTGTAATCTTTTCTCCTCCTTTTCTGCTTCCCTCTCTGCAGCTAATCTCTTCTCTTCTCTTTCTGCAGCCAATTTCTTCTCTTCCCTTTCTGCAGCCAATCGTTTGTCTTCTTTTTCTGCCTCCAATTTCTTAGCCTCTTTGTCAGCCTCAATCTGCAACCTCTTAGTCTCAGCCTCAGCTTCAAGCTCAGCCTCAGCTTCAAATTGTAACTTCTTACTTTCCCTGTCAGCCTCTAACTTTCTTTCGGCTTCAAACCTTCTTTCTTCGCGTTCAATAAATTTGTCACATTCCGTAGTAACATAGGCAACCATAACTTGCCCATCTAATCCTAACTCTTTTGCAGTCTGAACCGCAGCAGATCGAAATTTGGCCAGGTCCGCCATTGTCTATCAGGTAACTTAATACAATGTCTAACCAACAATTCAATCTCTAATGGACAAAACAGGCACCGTGAGCTCAACCTTATTTAATTCCACCCAAGGATACCTTTTAATTCTTATATTCCCTGAAGTGAATTACCCCCAATATTTTTAATAGTTAAAGATTCAAAATCCCAAGAGCGAGACCCCAATATATGTGGTGAAGTGGGATGTTATAGATATTTATAAGGGACTTAGTGTACTGACTGAGATCAGCTGTGAAGGTATATATATATCTAATAAGAGTAGTATATTATATATATAACCTTACTTGCTGCCACATATCTATATATCTCAGTCAGAATTATTCTGGAATAGTGTGGTGACTACGTTTTGTGTCTAGGGTATGTGTATGGTGAAGTGTAAGTCACAACAACAGACAGATAAACAATTTAATTTAATCCACTACTCTTAACAACACTGTGACACTCACATACATATAACACTCTATGAGAATAGCTTAAAGAAGTCACTCGTAAAGGTTCAAATAACAATATGTATTCATTACTGGCATGAATGAATATGTGTCCTGATTCAACTACAAGGGAACCAGGAATCACAATCAATTTAAATTACAAGTTATGTACAGAATGTATTTAATATGAATATTGTAGTGACATATATTAGTACAAATGTTCTATGTGTGTCAGTTGTGTAGTAGTAAAATGAGGTAATACTGGTTTTGTTTTGTTCAAGCTCTGTTGGTATTGGTCATCATGACTTCAATAGTTTGTCTTTAGGGACTATTATTGGAGATGTTCACAGTTCCTGATTTTAAGACAAGTAAATTCCCCTCTGAATAGTATTTTTATAAAGTTATTTCAAGATGAGGGGACATAATGTTGAGCTCAGCTGGCCAATTCGCTTATCTGGCGTGATGGCGGCAGGAAAGGACTCCTCTGCTCGAATTCTCCTCTGGGCTCAGGAGACACCTCACTGATAGCTAAAAAGACCAAGGAGTATGCTGTCCGACTCTGGATTCAGCAAATCTCTGACCAGATGCTGCTCACTACCATCAAGACCACTGTCCCACAATTTCATGGAAATAAACACAGATACGTTGATTAGCAATGAATTCTGGCACAAACTGGCACAAATTCCGTTCTGCCTATGTTCCAGGCTTTTATTTTAGCAAAAATGTGAGCTGGCTTCAACGTACTGTCGCTTTATCAAGCTTATTTGAATTAGTGGTCTCGAACTAACGCTCCCAAGTGTGTATATCAGCGAGACTGGCCAATGAGCCACGTTTCGACAAGTGTTTGAAAAAATGTTATCTTTTCCCGTCTCCCCTAACAACCAAGATAGTATTTATAACCCGACCAATCGTGGTTAGGCTTTCATTTGTTGCGCTCCAATCAATTTGGAGTTTACATGGTAGGCTATTTATGTAACGTAAGGTTTTTTCAAACACGTTATAAAAAAAATTTTATGAGCAGAAATGATTTTATGCTGTCAGGCACCCCCAATATTTTATTTTGGGTATAATTTATTAATTCCTGGACTATTTGCGTAACGTTTTACATATTATTTGTCAGCAAACCCTAAGGAACCCAAAAATACTAATTTAAAGGAGCTACGTGGCTGCGTTCAAAATATGCAATTTCTTCTATCTCCTGTTTAGAAGATGTGCTGTCTGGGTACTGTTATGTGTTCAAACGTAAACCCATATAATGTTGTCTTTTCTAATAAGAGTCTGTTATGATTTATAAACCTAACTCTGGGAAAGGGTAGTGTATTTTATCACTGTCCGTCTGAAAAAAAATTAGTGCATGTAGACTTACACGCGTGATGGTAGTAATTGTGTATCGCGCGAAGCGGGTTTAGTGTTCGGCTTTCTGCCTCTCCCTTCTCTTTTTATCCCTTTAATCCATCTGTTCGTTCGTTTTGGTAACGCAGTATAATTAATGTTAGGGTTAATTTAGGTCATTACGCAGTACGTCTCAATGCTTTTCCAAGAAATACAGCACACGTTTCATTGAAGAAGGCGGGTAATAATACAGTAAGCTTTACTATCAACGTGAAAGCGTTACAATTTGCAGACGAAGCAGAAAACAAGGGGGATTTCGAGTACATTCTTTGTGACAGCACTGTCATTTTCCCATTGCTCTTCTCTTTATTAATTTTATTTGTTAGGCTTTATATTTACCTATCAATATATGTTTTTGCACACATTTGCACGGCTTCCAGACGCATGACCATCCTTATTCAGTTCATATTCGATATTTGATGCGCACTCACTGTACAGCCCAGGTGCGCAGAGAGATGCACAACATTCCTACGCAAAACATTCCGTGACAATGATGAATACGCCCACTGAATCACTAAGCTGCGACTACTACAAGGTTTCCAAGGAACTGGCAATCTCATCATGTCAAATAAGCTGCAACAGAAACCACCATAGCCTGGGGGCTTCTACGCAAGTTCCTTGCAAGGATGCCAGCTGTAGTGGTGACCCCACGCTCCTTAAGGTGCGATACTTATAATAATAATTTTAGTCCTTTCAGTCATAACTGACTGTGGGAATGCGCCCCTGAGGTGACAGACTTCAGCTGCTTATTTTCTTGGTGTTCCTTTCGACGTTTTCTCCTCTCTTCTGCTTGCTGCGAGAGCTTCTTTCCGCCCAGACTGAGATGGCGGCGTAGAGAGCATATCCACTTGATGCGATCGGCAGCTTCACCCTCCCAGGTTGCTGGATCTATGTCCAGTGCCCTCATGCCTCTCTTGAACAACTGTTCTTTTGCCATCTGCCAGTTGTCCATAGAAGATATCTTTCGGGATGCGACCATCTTCCACACGACGGGCATGGCCAAGCCAGCGTAGTCTGCGCTGTCTAAGTAGGAGGTGCCATAAAGGCAATAAATACAAACAATGAATACAAAGACAGCAGTCTAAAGTATATCGTATTGTTAGCAACAAGTGAGCCATATATCAACTGCACTACGCGGTTAAAAACAGTATTTAAAACACACATAATAAGAAGCATAATCTACCAAGTTCCTCCATCCAGAACACACGTGCTAAACTTCTGAAGGGCGATAAACGAGAAAGTCTACGCAAGTTAGATGCCTACCTTCATATAAGTAAATAATAATTATTATTGTTTCGATTTTCTTGTTCTTTGTGAACTGTCATGTTTGTATTATTTTTAATGCATTTCGGCGCCTCCCTCAAGCCGGCGCCACGTGCGCCAGCACCCCCCCCCCCCCAAGAACCGGCCCTGAATATATGATAAAAGTAAAGTTAGTTCCATAGCTGATACTAACGTAGGGTAGTGAAGTGTTAGAGACTTCCCAAAGTCCAGCATCGAGAGGCGGGGGGTGACCAAGTTCCCTTCCTCGAAAGTTCGTTCGTTCGTTCGATACTGCGATCTTTTCCATCCCTACCTCACAGGGAGAGTCAGGTACCTGTTTACAACTGGGTATGCTGGAGCGTGACGATACAGCGATTCGAACCCTGCACCTTTGTCACGAGAGATCAGCGCTCAAACCACTCAGTCAATCGGACGCTGGAGTATAGGAAGCAGAGCTGAATTCTTGAAGCAGGCGGTTCCGTGCAAATAGCGAGTGGCAAACTCTGATATGTCACAACCCACAGAGACAGGCGTTTCGTGTTACTGATACATTTTATATAAACATTTATAACATTAGGTGGAAATAACACGCGAATGCATCAAATAAACGTGGTTGCTAACGAATCAATGGAGCAGAGTGAATGTCAATTTACGTCACCGACAGAAAAAAATGTCTGACTGAAGAATCTCCACATCATCATCATCATCAAAAAAAAAAAAACCGGCTTGCAGACATGCGCAATGCAAAAAAAAAAAAAAAGCCAACAACAAACAGCTCAAGAATCACAACAAAGAAATAACATAATTGGTAGAGGTCAGGATAGCCCAACAGCAGATACTGACGAAAGGGGATTTAAGTGTTGGAGACTTCATTATACTACGTCAACGCTTTATGAGATGGGATAACCAGTTTCCCGTCCTCGCTGTCTTTGCCTTCCCTAACTGAGAGCAAAATCACGTAACCATTTACAGCTGGGTAGACCGGAGCGTGACGCTATCAAGTATCGATCCAGGAACACACGAGATAACGTAAGAACTTGAGGTCTGTTACAGATTCTCAACCAGTGACGGTTCGCCTGTATAATCAATCAGACAGGATATTTGAAGTGTGGCCTAAACGCTCTTAAAGTGGAGAGCGACACTTTTACTGAGTCTTCAGAACTATAATGGGGGAACAGGAGGAATGGAGGGGAGGAAATATGATTTGTATCTTTGTTGACAAGTTGACGAAAAAAGGGGAAGGGGGGGGGGGGGGGGGGGGGGGGGGGGGGGGGGGGGGGGGGGGGGGGGGGGGGGGGGTGGGGGGGCGGGGGGGGGGGGGGGGGGGGGGGGGGGGGGGGGGGGGGGGGGGGGGGGGGGGGGGGGGGGGGGTGGGGACGGAGGGGGGGGGGAGGGGGGGGGGGGGGGGGGGGGGGGGGGGTGGGCGGGGGGGGAAGCGGGGGGGGGGGGGGGGGGGGGGGGGGGGGGGGGGGGGGAAGGAGTGTGAACGGAAAACAAGAGGAATAACCGAGCAGGAAACGAATAAGATTTCACGAAAGAAACGTAATTATCCCTCATGAATAAATAGAAATGTTCGGGGGTCTCTTACGAGAACAAGAAAGAACAGGGCTATTGCCCACTGAGGCAATGTCGTCCATGACGACTAATATAAGGTCGTACATGGCGACTAATATAGGGTCGTACATGGCGACTAATATAAGGTCGTACATGGCGACTAATATAAGGTCGTACATGGCTACTAATATAAGGTCGTACATGGCGACTAATATAAGGTCGTACATGGCGACTAATATAAGGTCGTACATGGCGACTAATATAAGGTCATACATGGCGACTAATATAAGGTCGTACATGGCGACTAATATAAGGTCGTACATGGCGACTAATATAGGGTCGTACATGGCGACTAATATAAGGTCGTACATGGCGACTAATATAAGGTCGTACATGGCGACTAATATAAGGTCGTACATGGCGACTAATATAAGGTCGTACATGGCGACTAATATAAGGTCGTACATGGCGACTAATATAAGGTCGTACATGACGACTAATATAGGGTCGTACATGGCGACTAATATAAGGTCGTACATGGCGACTAATATAAGGTCGTACATGGCGACTAATATAGGGTCGTACATGGCGACTAATATAGGGTCGTACATGGCGACTAATATAGGGTCGTACATGGCGACTAATATAATGTCGTACATGGCGACTAATATAAGGTCGTACATGGCGACTAATATAGGGTCGTAATGGCGACTAATATAGGGTCGTACATGGCGACTAATATAAGGTCGTACATGGCGACTAATATAAGGTCGTACATGGCGACTAATATAAGGTCGTACATGGCGACTAATATAGGGTCGTACATGGCGACTAATATAAGGTCGTACATGGCGACTAATATAAGGTCGTACATGACGACTAATATAGGATCGTACATGGCGACTAATATAAGGTCGTACATGGCGACTAATATAAGGTCGTACATGGCGAATAATATAGGGTCGTACATGGCGACTAATATAAGGTCGTACATGGCGACTAATATAAGGTCGTACATGGCGACTAATATAGGGTCGTACATGGCGACTAATATAAGGTCATACATGGCGACTAATATAGGGTCGTACATGGCGACTAATATAGGGTCGTACATGGCGACTAATATAAGGTCGTCCATGACGACTAATATAAGGTCGTACATGGCGAATAATATAGGGTCGTCCATGACGACTAATATAGGGTCGTACATGGCGACTAATATAGGGTCGTCCATGACGACTAATATAGGGTCGTACATGGCGACTAATATAGGATCGTCCATGGCGACTAATATAGGGTCGTCCATGACGACTAATATAAGGTCGTACATGGCGACTAATATAAGGTCGTACATGGCGACTAATATAGGGTCGTCCATGACGACTAATATAAGGTCGTACATGGCGACTACTATAGGGTCGTCCATGACGACTAATATAGGGTCGTACATGACGACTAATATAAGGTCGTACATGGCGACTAATATAAGGTCGTACATGGCGACTAATACAGGGTCGTACATGGCGACTAATATAGGGTCGTACATGGCGACTAATATAGGGTCGTACATGACGACTAATATAAGGTCGTACATGGCGACTAATATAGGGTCGTACATGGCGACTAATATAAGGTCGTACATGGCGACTAATATAGGGTCGTACATGACGACTAATATAGGGTCGTACATGACGACTAATATACATGGCGACTAATATAGGGTCGTACATACGACTAATATAAGGTCGTATAGGGTCGTACATGGCGACTAATATAAGGTCGTACATGGCGACTAATATAAGGTCGTACATGGCGACTAATATAGGGTCGTACATGACGACTAATATAAGGTCGTACATGGCGACTAATATAGGGTCGTACATGGCGACTAATATAAGGTCGTACATGGCGACTAATATAGGGTCGTACATGGCGACTAATATAGGGTCGTACATGGCGACTAATATAAGGTCGTACATGGCGACTAATATAGGGTCGTACATGACGACTAATATAGGGTCGTACATGGCGACTAATATAAGGTCGTACATGGCGACTAATATAAGGTCGTTCATGGCGACTAATATAGGGTCGTACATGGCGACTAATATAAGGTCGTACATGGCGACTAATATAGGGTCGTACATGGCGACTAATATGGGGTCTTACATGGCGACTAATATAGGGCAATTTCATAGTGTGAAAGAGGTTGTCATAGAAACCACCGCTGCAAGGGCACGTGAATGCTCGGTGCGGGATTCATGCTAGGGGATCCGCTACATTCCCCGTAAGGAGCGCGCAAATGAAAACGAAGATAACGGTGATAGTTGCTGATAAGTTGACGAAGATGGACAACGTGTGTACGGAAAACAACTACGACGGAAAACAAAAGGAATAACTACGACGGAAAACAAAATGAATAACTACGACGGAAAACAAAATGAATAACTGAGACGGAAAACAGAAGAAATAACCACTACGGAAAACAAAAGGAATAACTGAGACGGAAAACAAAAGGAATAACTACGACGGAAAACAAAAGGAATAACTGAGACGGAAAACTAAGATGGAAAACAAGAGGAATAACTAAGACAGAAAACAAAAGAAACAACTGAGACAGAAAACAAAAAGTATAACAGACGGAAAACAAAAGGAATAACTGAGACGATAAACAAAAGGAATAACTGAGACGATAAACAAAAGGAATACCGGAGACGGAAAACAAAAGTACTAACTAAGACCGAAAACAAAAGGAATGACTAAGACTGAAAACAAAAGGAATAACGGAGACGGAAAACAAATAATACCTCACAGAAGAAGCGTCATCTTTCCCTCCTAAAAAAATAGAATAAAATGTAGGGTGAACATAAAGTGTACATTTATGGAAGGAAGGAAAGGGTGAATGGTAGAAGAAACGTAAAACAACGCAAAAGAGGGATGGGGGGGGGGGGGGGCCACAGCTTTAGCACAGCAGCAAACTTCAAATCGGTTGCCATAGAAACGATGATCTGTCGCCCGAAAGTGGGTAGGAGTGATAAGGATGGAAAATGAGACAACAAAGATGGGACATGATGACTAGAACGAGACAAGCGCCACAGGAACATAAGATGAGAGGAGGACGCTGGCGGTGTAGAGGACATATATTGATGAAATCCACAAGGCAGTCTTTGTTTTAGAATCCCCAGGGTAGGAGAGATAACTGGAGACCAAGGAACTCACGGAGATGTGACAGTGAGGCCTATTACCCCAGCATTATCCGTGCCAATGAAATAAGCGCATACATTTTAGTAGCACCAATCAAAACCATCGACAGAGACAAGAACTCACAACACCGTCAAGCTAACTAAAGTTAAAAATCTTAAAGAGAGTTCCAGATACAAGGCCTCGGCGAAGGTTGTGTTTGTACCTGTGAGTTGTTGAGAAGCCATGTTTGAGCAGTCTCATCTACGCAGAACCACAAAGGCATGTCTAAGTTTTAATTCTTGAAGTTTTACAGAATGAAGTTATGTTGTGTTAAAGTTTAATGCTATCAATCACACAACAGAATATAAGCAGTCGTTATATTTCTGAACTAGGAGCAAGGACTGTGTAAGATAGTAACTCAAGTAAGTACGTCTCGATTTCTTTCAGTCCCCAGCTAGAATTGATTTTATTAGGGGAAGAAAACTGAGAAAAGGCTATAAATTACTTGAAGGTTCAGAAGCTGAAGAAAATATCACATTTAAGTATTGAAAGTAAAAGGCTCAACTACTTTTACTGAAAGTTATGGAAGCGAAGGTCAAAGTAACCTAGGTCGTGAACCACACGGGATTTTATTGTATCTCACACGATTACGGAGAGAGATAAGGAAAATACGGATACATGCAGAAAACTACCTTCAAAATGAAAGAAACTGATTTGATTCCAGCTGCATTTGTTTATTATGTTTTCTGTAAATAAACTATGCTATTTGACTCGGTTGAGTTATGCAGATTTTGTCGAGTTGAATTCAAAGTTACAACTCTGTTAGTAAGTACACCACTATAGCACCTTACACCAGCTATCGAGAGAACGAACCTGTCGTAGCTCTCCAAGAATAAACATCTCTAGCGGACGGCTAGTAACAAACTTGCTAGATAGAAAAAAGCAGTCACATATATATGTACTATTAATTGGAGCCGTGACTATCTCAAGGTCACAGAGAAGAGAACTGGCGACAAACATGAAGGAGATGAGGAAGACATGGAAGAACCTTCAGCTGACAGAGAATTATGAAAAAATAAATTTTGTTATCTACATTTTTCTTCCACCTGGCTTCACCTTGCTTCCTTATTAGTTATGCACGTTTTTTAACGCAGAACTCTCCTACTCTTAGATATCGGCCTCTTTCTTAATTTAGCCACGCTTAATTCTTTCTTTTCTCTACACTAGGAATGTTTACTATGATGCACGTAGCGAGAGAGAAGGTGGAGATGAGCTAATGAAGAAAAACCAAAGGGGGTGATAAGTTGAAACGTATTTTCGGTAGACATTGATCAGGAGGAATTAATCTGAGTAGAAGGGGGAGAGAATCTGAAAGAAGGGGAGATAAATTACAATTTCTCCCCCCCCCCCCCCCTTCCTTATCCATTCGTTCGTGGAACGTAATTAAGCTAATATATATATATATATATATATATATATATATATATATATATATATATATATATATATATATATATATATATATATATATATATATATAATATATATATATATAATATAATTATATATATATATAGATAATTATATATATATATAATAATTATATATAATAATTATATATATATATTATATATATATATATATATATATATATAGTATATATATATATATATATATATATATATATAATATATATATATATAATTATATATATATATATAATTATATATATATATATAATTATATATATATATATAATTATATATATATAATTATATATATATAATTATATATATATAATTATATATATATAATTATATATATATGTGTATATATATATATATATATATAATATATATATATATATATATATATATATATATATATTTATATATATATATATATATATATATATATATATATATATATATATATATATATATATATATATATATATATCTGCCTTTAAAATCCATTATTCAGTACCCACATATTTTTCAAGAACCTACAAGCTTCGATTTCTAGACCATTGTTATAGTGGATTTCTTAGTATTTTCGATTTGGAGTAGTTCAATTTCTGTGTTTGCGGTAAATATTATAATATAAGTTTGAGTGATTTAATTGTTAAGTCCGTCATTTTTATTTTACTAAGATTTTTCTGTGTAGAGTGATTTAATTGTTAAGTCCGTCATTATATTTCACTAGGATTTTGTGCTAATTGACTAGCGAATTAAAATAATATATAGCTAAATTGTTCCGGCTGTAGCGTTAATCTAACTAACTGATTTAACCAGTAAGAGATATTTTAATCGACTAGTAAATGCACTATTCATTTTGAGTACTGACGAACTATATATTTATTTCTAATTCATTATGAGTAAATTTATAAATGACTAGCACTTATTTCACGGGGGTTTTTGTTAACGGTAAATAAGCTATACCCGGTTAGTTCTATTCAAAAGTTAAATAACCGAGTGTATAATAAATTATAATTCTGCGCGGGTTAAGTAGGATAGAATAGTGGTGTAGTGGTTATTGTGATTATATGGTTGTTTCTTTTTTTCCCATATTTAGTACTGGGTCACTTACCCAAAAACCTACCAGCGGTCTAAGCTTACGCCTAAACCTGAATCGGAGAATAACGGATCTAAGTCCAAAAGTACAAAAATAACATTCATATATATATATATATATATATATAATATATATATATATATATATATATATATATATATATATATATATATATATATATATATATATATATATATATATATATATATATATATATATATATTGGGTCTTCAAGGTGAACCTGTCTAGCCTCTTGTTTACACCCAGAAAGAGACAGAGTACCAACCCAAAGAATATTAAGAATAACTTTTTAACTAGGCCTATAGCTATCCAGATTTCTTTTTCCCAATTTCATTTACATTCAGCCCGTTGTGGCGACAAAATCAAACATTAAAATTTCCCGATCATCGACCATTTGTGGTGTGACAAGGAATTTTATACTGAGAGAATTTACCGACCTGACATTCCTTTATGTAAAAATGGAAATCTCAAGATATTGACACTGTGAGCACTGTTAATTTTCTTACCTGGAGTAATTAATGTGACATAAACAGAAATCCTAATAACAAGTAACGAAATAAACGTTCCCCGAAGAAGAGGATTTAATCAATCTTTGTGGAGCTGGGGTTTATTTTGCCAAAATAACACTGGATTTGCTGTGTGACCCATGAAACTATGTTCCAGATCCTGTTAGATCTACAATTCGGTAAGAACGAATGAACGTGGCCACGGTCGACTGAGAAGAGAGGAATGAATGAATGAATAATTCTCTCTATTGTATAATCCATGTACTCACACTGTTTATTTCTTATTTGGTTTTGCTAATGCTGTCCATTTCAGAATAGATTAACTTATAAACTCTGTTCTTTACAGTATAGGCAAATTCTAGACCATAGCGCAAATCTTTTTGACCTTTTGGGGGGTTAATAACTTTCTTCTAACGGGATCTTGTCTCAACAGAGGGAGGGGTTTTACACCTATGAGTCTATTCCTTTACTAATTCTAATACCTATGATTTTCTTTTATATTCAATAATAGCTGTTGTAAAGTTTCTTTATGGTAAATAAAATTTACATAAAACTTAATTTAAATGTGTTGGTCAGCTCGTCCCAAATATCCCTATTCCATTAATATAGTGTTTCACATTTGTGCGTCTAATTGTCGTCACTTATCTGTGTGTGTGTATGGGAGTGGTTGATATATATATTAATATATAAATAGAGGTATACTGTCTGACAAAGTTCTGTTGTAGATATAGGCTGGACTATAGAGGATCTTCTCAAAATCCAGGGACAGACTCTACCTTCTTCACCATTTTTCACTCGTGAAATCTATTCCTTTACCTTATCTCTCACTGAGTTACCACCTGTTCTAGTTCTATTCAGACGGGACCACAATATATCTTAAATACCTATCAAAAATCTACGACAGCGTCCGAAAGGCAGAGTGGTTGGGGCACGTGCTTCTGGCGGAAAAGAGAGTTCGAAACCAGTCTACCCAACTGTAAAAATGGATACATGACTCTTCTTCTTAGTTAGGGAAGCTAAAGGCAGCCAGAAAGAACTGGTCACCCCTTTTCATAGAACAGTCACATAGTTTAAGTGTAGCCCTCACACTTCGCTTCCCTACAGCAGTATCTGCTATAAGGTCACCTTTACTATTTTTAACCAACTTTTATTTAACTTAATATGAGGTTTATATATTTGTGGTAATTACAATTTTTGATACTCAAAATCTCTATGCAGCATATAGTTCCCTTTAGTGTTCCATTTTAATCTGCATTGTTTTGACCGGTGTTGCAGGCAGGACGCACTTAACGATAGGGAACACTGTACAGTGCCTCCTAACTGATGTTACCGGACACTGTACAGTGAGCGGTACCTAGGTCATTGAGCTTCCATGTCTTCACACTGTGATATTTTAACACTTTATTTTATCATTATAAATAAATTATTTAATGTAAAATCATTAACTGTAGTCATTTCTCAAAATATACT
The DNA here is from genome assembly GCA_024509875.1 of Oreohelix idahoensis. NCBI lineage: Eukaryota > Metazoa > Mollusca > Gastropoda > Stylommatophora > Oreohelicidae > Oreohelix > Oreohelix idahoensis. The sequence goes on along the minus strand of JAMPIV010015293.1, from coordinate 315,862 downwards.
CTCTAAAATAAGTTCGCAAAAATGTAGTTTTTAAGCACGAAAACGTATAGTTAACTCCAGCCGCTCTGAACATTCCGTCTCAGAATGATACTGATTTTACAATCCGCCCGTTATCGATGGAGGTGGCAACATTTACAAAAAAATGTAATATTCAGATATGACTAAAATCAGTAGACCAATAACAGAAAAGGCAAGTTTTAGGGATCTCCCCCCCCCCCACCCCCTTTAGGGATAAGGGATCCCTTGATTGTGTCAACTCATGTCGTGTCATGGGTCTCGTGGGGCTAAATGAGTTAATCAGTGAATTCTTCTTATCTCTCAACATCATCATCATAATCGTCATTGTAGCCATAATCATCATCATAATCATCATCATAATCACCATCACCATGACCATCATAATCATCATCATAATTATCATCATCATAATAATCATCATCATAACCATAATCATCATAATCATCATCATAATCGTCATCATAGCCATAATCATCATCATAATCACCATCATCATAATCACCACAATCATCATCACAATAATAATAATAATCATCATAATAATCATAATAATCATCATTATAACCATAATCGTCATCATAATAACCATCATCACAATAATCATAATAATCATCATCATAATAATCATCATAATCATCATCATAATCGTCATCATAGCCATAATCATCATCATAATCACCATCATCATAATCACCATAATCATCATCACAATAATCATACTAATCATCATCATAATCATAATAATCATCATCATAACCATAATCGTCATCATAATAATCATCATCACAATAATCATAATAATCATCATCATAACCATAATCATCATAATCATCATCATAATCGTCATCATAGCCATAATCATCATCATAATCACCATCATCATAATCACCATAATCACCATCACAATAATCATAATAATCATCATCATAATCATAACAATCATCATCTTAACCATAATCGTCATCATAATAATCATCATCACAATAATCATAATAATCATCATCATAATAATCATCATCATAATAATCATCATCATAACCATAATCGTCATCATAATAATCATCATTTTATTTTGCGCTCCTTGTGCAGCAAAGAGCCACTGCTACAGCTGATCCCCTAGCAGAGAGTCTACACCAAGCCTTCACGTGCTCTTACAGCAGTGGTGTCTGTGGCAAATGTCGAGGTGTTGTCACGTGCTGGCCTTCAAAGTATGTATACGCTGCTTAGACAGCGCAGACTTCGCTGGCTTGGCCATGTTCGCCGCATGGAAGATGGTCGCATCCCAAAAGATATCTTCTACGGACAATTAGCAGATGGCAAGAGAACAGTCGGGCGACCACAGCTGAGGTTCAAAGATGTGTGCAAGAGAGATATGAGGGCACTGGACATGACCATATCCACTACCGATCCATGTTTATTCTATACAACTGAAGTTATGAACATTTTAATTTCTGCTTTTGAGAGAGCATTTGGTAACAGTGCTACAAATGTGTCCCTGTTGCTGTCATTTTTGATGGAGTTTCAAACATCGATCTATTGGTTGTAGGTTTTTTCACCCTGGTCAAAGTTTAGTAACTATGTCTTGACTTTGCTGTGTCAGGTTGATTAGGGGTTGTCTTCCCTTGTTTGTTCGTTCATTGTGTTTGACCTTTTGGGTCAAAGGTAATACAGTTCTGGGCTATATGCGATGCGCAGTGGAGAGCGCGAAATGAGACTTCCGTCTTGTTGAGTTGTGAAGTCCTGGCTTCTGAGGACGTGTAGGTCCATTGTGTTTTCGGGGAAAATCTTCGAAGTGACTGCGTTGGCAGGTCTCCCCAGTGAATCTCTGTGCGTCGGAATGGCGACAGAGTTCCTTATTGTGTTCTGAGGATTCGGTTCCAGGTAATACCGACCTTTTTCATTATTACGCTTTCGGTGGCAGAACATGTTGAAGGATTACCTAGTCTGTGAACTACAGCTCACCGGTCCTACATTACAGAACTTATACATTATGCTCAAGATAGCTATGTAAGACTATTTGTCTTTAAACGAACAGAAGTCCAGTGACGAAGTTATATTGTGGAAACCGCAGATTGGCGGTATATTTATATCTACATAAGCATTACTGCAGGGTTGATGTTAACCTGCTTAGAAGAAGTACACAGATGACGCCATAACGAGGCCTGTGTTAAGGCTAATATACTACAGCCTGATAATGTGCAATTGGCGGGGAAGCCAAGTTGTACCTGTATGTCAAAGTGATTAAGGTATCTGACGCGTTTAGTCAGAGATACCAGGGCGGCGCTACGAACTGTCATTATTGAAGAACATTGCTATTGACCATGCATGAATATTGGAATGTTTACCAGCCTTTTTTTGAATGCCTGATGTATACCTAACGATTTCCAGTCAGCATGACCTTGTTTACACACTGACTGTTCCTGTTGATGCTACTATGTGTGTTATCGTCAATAAATGTTTTGAAACGTGCCTGCAGTGTCCAAGCATCTTTGACTACTGCATGTGAGTGTATGGGTTGCATGACACAACATATACGAGCCTAAACACATTCGCGCCTTCATTTCCACCCATACTCAGCTCCTCATTACAAGTACTACACATCTAACAACATGGATGCTGTCTTCTGCAAATGATCACCTCTACAAGAGAGAAAAAGACAGTTACATTTCTGGTAGGCCAGCTGATGGGGCTATTTTCATGAGAAGGACAGGCGCACTTTACATTTTTGATCTGTGGCTCTGCTGCTACATTTATGATGTCTCCAGTGTGGTCCAGAAATTTACATTTCGGAATAAGCAAGGTGAACAGCTGTAACACACATACTCGACATTTCCAAGTTTTGGATACACAGGACAGAATAGACAGTGTTAGCATTTATGTTATAATGCTACATAAGCTACAACAGGACAAGTACTGAAATTAGCATCGAGGCGTTTGCTACGTGGACCATAGCTGCATACAAGTCGAGTCCCTTTTTGTTCACACGTCTCAGTCAACAACAGACTTTTCAAGGTACGAGCATTCAAGTTACATTGTTCGAGGTCAAGTGTTTGTAAACAGTACGTGAAATCGTCAACTTTCAATGTGCAAGTCCTAAGTCGGGAAGTTCATAGTAACTTTATGTTCTTGAAGACCACTTCATGTTACAGTGGATCTGTCAATCAGTGCGCGCTTGACATTTTGTTACTGTGTTCGCAAGGAGCAAGTTAGTTACTGTGGTATCATGTGTGACTAAGCTTTTTTTTTTTGCAACACATTGCATTGATAATATTTATGTTCCTTGTACTATTGTTGTGTATTTTTCTTGTGTTCGTTGGCGGGTTTAAGGTTGGGCGATGTCTATTATAAGAGATACCACGGTCTGTAAGATATAGTGGTCTTATAATAGCGTTCTGTAGGAGCAATTTCCTTAATTGGAATTTGCTAGCGACAATTGTTGCTATTTACGTTTAGCTGTGACGACATGAGTTAGTGTTGTTTTCGTTTTTTTTTTTTTTTCATTCTTTGATTTTCGATTTGTTTTGTTTGTATCTGTAGGTCTCTCTTTCCTTCCGTTTATTTCTTTACACCTTTTTGTTTATAACAGTGTTGCCATTTGTCTTGTTTATTTTTCGCGGTCATCAGTACACATTTGTGTAACATTTTCTTTACTTTTTGCTGTATTGTTTATTTGACTTCCGCGAACGTTTTCGGTTATTGTTCTGTATCTTTGTCTTTGTATTTATGATTGTACTACATTATTGTCAAACACAGTCTACATACATATACTTGGTCATGCATTATTATTATTAATAAGGTACACTTTTCATCCCTCCCATTGAAGTGGGATAAGGTAATTTATTTAATTTTTTCAGGTTTCTGATCTCATTAGACAGAATGTCTAATTTGGATTTCTTCATCCAGCAAGGGTTAACCCTTGGTAAGTCTGGTAAAGAATTGGAAGAATATTCATCTGCTCAATTCGCCATTGCATTAAAGTCAGAAGAAAAGAAACAAAAAGAGGAAATTAAATTGAAAGCAGAAGCTGAACTAAAGAAGCTAGAAGCTGAGAATAGAAGATTATAACTTGAAGAAAAAAGGTATCAAAGAGAAGCTGAGGCAAGAAAATTCCAGATGGAAATGGAGGAAAAAAAACTCCAAGCTCAAGCTGCTGCTGAAGAGAGAAAACTTCAAGCTGCTGCTGAGGAGAGAAAACTTCAAGCTGCTGCTGAGGAGAAAAAACTCCAACTTCAAGCTGCTGCTGAGGAGAGAAAACTTCAAGCTGAGGCTGAAGAGAGAAAAGCAAAAATGGAACATGAGGAAAGAAAACAGAAAATGGAACTTGAGGAAAGACTCGCAACTTTGGAGTTAGAGAAATTGAAAGTGGCGAGTACGGGTGCTCATCAAGCAACTTCGGATACAACAAAGGAGAGATCTAGTAAGATCAAATTACCTCATTTCAATCCTTTAAAGGACGATATAACTGATTATCTTGATAGATTCGAATTTTTATGTGGTACGCATAAGATAAAAAAGGAAAACTATGTTGAACAACTGATGGAATTTTTTACAGGTGAAACTGTGACTACTCTTATGACAATAGAAGAGCATAATAGAACTAATTATGATGTTGTCAGAGCAGCATTGCTAAAAAAAATATCAATTAAAAGAAGAAGACTATCGTCTTCGTTTTAGGACAATGTTGCCAGAAAATGGAGTAGATTTCTCTGATTTTGTTACAAAGATACGTCGTACATTTACACGATGGGTTGAGTTGTCTCAGACTGAGAAAACATATGAAGGTCTAATGGACTTATTACTTCGAGATAAGGTTTTGTCTTCTGTTAATGATTCTTTCCTTGCATTTCTTCATGAGCGTAAGCCTAAAAACTTAAAAGACATGGAGGAATACTGTTGCCAGTACGCCACCGCGCACCCCCATGCTACAGTTAGCAATTCTAAAGTGAAAGAAGGGTTGCCAGTTGCTTCGGCAGCACCATATGGCTCTAATTTCAATAAAAAATTTCAGGGTGCTCAACAAAACTGGAATAGGAAAGGTAATCAGAATTACACTCATAAGCAGAGTAATCCAACATATGATGGTTCTTCTTCTAAGAACTGGCGAGATGGTAGTTTTCGTAATTTTGGTGGTAATAATTTTAGACACTGTCGCAAAGGTTATCACAATAAAAGCTACCCAAGCTTTTCTGCTCGGGATAACCATTCTCGACGTCAAGAATATGACGATGGTGAATATACAAACCGGGATTCAAACCGGAATGATAATTATAATAGACAATATGATAACAATTACAGGGGAAATGATAATCGCGGTAGACCTAGATATAACAAAAGAAAAGCTTTCCAACAGGCAAACTCTGCACAACAAGAGTTTGATGGAGCCTGTAATCAAGTAAATGATAGTGGTAACTCTAAGGCTATCACTGGTTGTGCTTTCGATTTTGGGAGAGCAACTGAATGCCCCCAATGCTTAACATTGTTCGACTCATCGACTGTATCTACCCTAAGTTGTGGTCACCCTCTTCCTGCTCTACCTGCTACAGTTGCGCATGATGGGAGAGGATCTCTCATCTTACATAACGGTTTAGTGAATGATAGGCGGGTCTCAGTACTTTTCGATTCGGGATGTACTACCGTCGGGGTTAGGGAGTCTCTGATAGATCCTTGCTGTGCCACTGGAAAATCGATCAAATGTGTTACATTTGGTGGTACTATGGAAAGTTATCCTACTGCTATTATTAGGATTGACACTCCCTTCTTCACAGGAGATGTCCATGCATGTCTTCTTCCTAATCCTATTTCGGATCTTATAATCGGTCGTATTCATGGGGTTAAGGAATGCACCCCGCAACAAATTTCTATTTGGGAAGAACAAAACATTCAAACGGTCAATGCAGTGGTGACAAGAGCTCAAGCTCTTAATCCCCCAACTTCATCTGATGATAGTAATGGAGTTGATAGCCAAGACGAGCACTTGGTGATTTCCCATGACTCGTTTGTTAAACGTCAAGAAGAGGATCCTTCTTTGAAGAAATTCTTCCTTCTCGCAAAGAAAGGGGATCCCAATCAAAATACGAATCACAAATCGTATATCACTATGAAGAATGGTATATTGGTACGAATGGTACAACACTCGGACAAGTCTATGCACTCGCAAATTCTTGTGCCTAAGTGTATGAGAGCCTTAATTCTTCAGCATGCACACGATTCTCAGTGTGCTGGACACATGGGTTTTTTCCAGAACTAAAACTAGAGTCCTTGCGTCTTTCTTTTGGCCATTTGTTAATAAAGACATACGAATTTATTGCAGGTCTTGTAAAATTTGTCAAGAGGTCAAGTCTAGAGGTCCAAGACATGCTGCACCTATTCAGGCTGCAGATATTCCGATTCGGCCGTTTCAGAAAATGGCTATAGACATTATTGGCCCGTTTAAGATTAAGTCAGCCAGAGGACACCAATTTATCCTCACTTGCGTTGACATGTGCACGCGCTGGCCAGAGGCTATTCCTCTGAAGAGCATATCAACTGTCGATATCGCAGATGCTCTTTGGCTCATATTTTCTCGGCTGGGATTTCCCGGAGAAATACTATCAGACCACGGCACTCAGTTAATTTCGGACGTTATGTCTCAGGTAATGGCTACGCTAGACATTAAAAGGTCTCTCAGTAGTATTTATCATCCAATGTCCAATGGATTGGTTGAACGTCTTAATAGGACACTAAAGAACTTACTTGGCAAGATAACGGAGGATCATCCTGATGATTGGGACAGGGTCCTACCTGCAGCTTCTCTTTGCTTACAGAGAGGTTCCCAACGAGCATACAGGATTTTCTCCTTTCGAACTTGTCTTTGGCGCGCAACCGCGCGGTCCTATGTCCTTGTTACACGATTTGATAACTTCCGATAATATTGACGATGATACACAATCGTCATATGAATATGTCATTGCTCTTAGGGAGAAAATTATCGAATCGTGCAGATTAGCAACTTCATCTTCCGAATTTGCGAAAGAAAAGGCTAGGCGATTTGCTAACAAGAAAAGACGCCTACGTCAACTTTGTCCTGGAGACAAAGCGTTTGTCTTACTTCCCTCAAGAGAGAACAGACTTCTCATTTCATGGAAAGGTCCATACACTATAGTCTCGAAAATTTCAGATGTCGACTATATGTCGATGTGGATGGAAAGCATAAAACCTTTCATATAAATATGCTTACAGAGTTTATTGAACGTCCAGACTATTTGCAGCCTATTTTCCAGGCGACGGACGACTCTCCAGTCCAACATGGTCACATCTCATCCCTGTCTGTTATACAGGATGAGGAAACTATTTTTTCTGACGTTAACTTACCTCTTCCTGCGATTCCACTTAATTCTACGGAATCATGGAAAAACGTTACCGTCTCTTTGAACTTGTCTTTTGAGGAGCAACGTCAAGTATCCTCTACGCTACAATCATATCAGGATGTCCTTACCGACATTCCTGGACACACAGATGTCATAGAACATGACATCATACTTACTGATCGTAATCCGATCAGAGTAAGACCATACCCAATACCTATTCATTTTCAAGCACAAGTCGAGAAAGAATTGGATGAGATGATTCAACTGCAAATAATTGAACCATCCACTTCAGCTTATTCTTCGTCGATAGTTATTGTTCGAAAGAAAGACAATAACATACGTCTTTGCGTTGACTATCGCAAATTAAATCAAGTTACGAAGTTCGATGCTGAACCTATGCCTTTATTAGATGATCTACTTATTAGACTTTCTAAAGCTAAATTCTTTACTAAACTAGACTTGTCGAAAGGTTATTGGCAAGTCCCACTGACGGAACACGCCAAACCTCTCACTGCTTTTTCGACACCTAGGGGTTTGTTTCAGTGGAATTTTATGCCTTTCGGGCTTATGAACGCCCCAGCGACTTTCGTGCGCATGATGCGACGAATTCTATCAGATCGTGCAGATGTCATCGCATATTTAGACGACATCTGTCTTTTCAGCGATACTTGGGAAGAACACTATTCGGGTTTAAACGAGTTACTATCTACTTTACGTGAGCATAGTTTGACTGCAAAACCCTCTAAAGCCTTTGTTGGGTTTAGTGAAATCTCTTTCCTAGGTCATCGGGTTGGTCATGGTCTGTTGAAGACAGAGGACCAAAACATTTCGAAGATATTGAATATCTCGGTTCCGAAGACAAAAAAAGCAGGTGCGTAGTCTCTTGGGATTGATACAATTCTATGGAAGATTCATTGAGAATCTGTCCTCCATTATGGCACCACTTTCATCGTTATTGAAAAAAGGTTCTCCTAATATGGTGCGTTGGTCCCAAGAATGCCAATCGTCATTGGATCAGGTTAAGAATTTATTCTCATCTCATCCTATCTTAAGACTACCAACGATTGATAAGACTTTTGTTCTTCGTAGTGATGCCTCTTCCACTGGGATTGGAGCGGCACTAATGCAGGAGTATTCAGGAACTCTGCATCCTGTAATGTATATCTCTAGGAAGCTGAATGCGGCAGAAAGGAATTACTCGGTTTTAGACCGTGAATTGTTGGCTATGGTTTGGTCCATTCTTAAGCTACAAAGGTTCCTTCTGGGCGCGCATTTCTTTATGGAAACCGACCAAAAAGCTCTTACGGCTATGCAAAGTAAGGATTTGAAGAGCTCGAGATCTACTCGTTATGCTATTGCTCTTCAACCTTTCCATTTCACGGTGCGAGCTATCCGTGGTTCGGATAATGTGATGGCGGACATATTGTCTAGATGCCCACATGATTCCAATTAAATCTTGTGTCCTACTTTTCCTGATACACTTTCAGACTTAGGTCTGTCCTTAATATCCTAATATATTGTAATACAAATGTTTTACTATTTGGATGATGTATAAAGAATTTAACAAATTTGATTTTGTCCATCCATCAGTGATATGTTGCTAATATAGCATTGTAATTCATGATATTTGTATATTGCTATAATTATAGTATTTAATAATGTTTGATATATGATTGGTATTGCCAGCAACTTAGGTTTCTTTAATGGTACCCCCTGAGTTTGTTTGGCTTAGAGGAAATATTTTCTCTTATGATGGGGGATGATTTTTACTCTCTCCAGACGCTTTATTTATGCGTCTATTGTACCTGATATTAGGTTCATTCTTTCATGAGCACATAATTGATGCTTGTGCTATCTTGCTCATGGATATATTTTTTTTTTTAAAAATGTATCATTTTTTTTTTTACAGGAGCGGTGTAGTAATATGTTGCTGTCATTTTTGATGGAGTTTCAAACATCGATCTATTGGTTGTAGGTTTTTTCACCCTGGTCAAAGTTTAGTAACTATGTCTTGACTTTGCTGTGTCAGGTTGATTAGGGGTTGTCTTCCCTTGTTTGTTCGTTCATTGTGTTTGACCTTTTGGGTCAAAGGTAATACAGTTCTGGGCTATATGCGATGCGCAGTGGAGAGCGCGAAATGAGACTTCCGTCTTGTTGAGTTGTGAAGTCCTGGCTTCTGAGGACGTGTAGGTCCATTGTGTTTTTCGGGGAAAATCTTCGAAGTGACTGCGTTGGCAGGTCTCCCCAGTGATTCTCTGTGCGTCGGAATGGCGACAGAGTTCCTTATTGTGTTCTGAGGATTCGGTTCCAGGTAATACCGACCTTTTTTCATTATTACGCTTTCGGTGGCAGAACATGTTGAAGGATTACCTAGTCTGTGAACTACAGCTCACCGGTCCTACATTACAGAACTTATACATTATGCTCAAGATAGCTATGTAAGACTATTTGTCTTTAAACGAACAGAAGTCCAGTGACGAAGTTATATTGTGGGAACCGCAGATTGGCGGTATATTTATATCTACATAAGCATTACTGCAGGGTTGATGTTAACCTGCTTAGAAGAAGTACACAGATGACGCCATAACGAGGCCTGTGTTAAGGCTAATATACTACAGCCTGATAATGTGCAATTGGCGGGGAAGCCAAGTTGTACCTGTATGTCAAAGTGATTAAGGTATCTGACGCGTTTAGTCAGAGATACCAAAGCGGCATTGTGAACTGTCATTGAAGAACATTGCTATTGACCATGCATGAATATTGGAATGTTTACCAGCCTTTTTTTGAATGCCTGATGTATACCTAACGATTTCCGGTCAGCATGACCTTGTTTACACTGACTGTTCCTGTTGATGCTACTATGTGTGTTATCATCAATAAATGTTTTGAAACGTGCCTGCAGTGTCCAAGCATCTTTGACTACTGCATGTGAGTGTATGGGTTGCATGACACAACATATACGAGCCTAAACACATTCGCGCCTTCATTTCCACCCACACTCAGCTCCTCATTACAAGTACTTCACATCTAAGAACATGGATGCTGTCTTCTGCAAATGATCACCTCTACAACCATTTCCAACGAGTGACCTAGATACGCAGAATTGTTACCTGGACCGTGGAAGAAAAAAACAAACTAACCATTAAGAACTATAGAGTGTGAGGATTCGTTTTACAGCCAATTTGGGAGCCGCGCTAGCGTAGTGGTTACAACACCGCTCTGGCGACCGGGTGATACAGGATCAAACCCGGGCGACGGCATTTGAGGATTTTTCGTCGACCGGGATTTGGACTGGATTAACTCGAGACCAGGCGAGGACATTTGAAGGAGTGTCGTCGACCAGGGACTGGCGGCTCCTGAGCCGACCCAGCTGCAATGGGTACCTCCGAAATCGGCGAGTATTTGCCTGAATGGCGAGGGACACCTGTCTCTGTACAAGAAATAAAGGGATACTCACGTAAAATCAATGTCAGGTTAGACACAAAAAATAATAACCTGAGATTACGCCTCGAGTGTTAGCGGGCGAACGAAAAAAAAAAAAAAAAAAAAAAAAAAAAAAAAAGCCAATTAAATATAAAATTAATATTTTAAACCAGGGGTCAGCAACCCAGAAGCTTTTGGGATCTACGTTAGTAGCACTGAGCACTCTAATGATCTTATATATATTTATATTTGTGTGTGTATGTGCGTGTAATTTTAAACGAAGAAAGGGGGGGGGGGGGAGGAAATGATGAACATTACAAAGAAATGATCGCATTCCTATCTACTGCAGATCACGAATATATGTTAGTAGCTAGTTCGAGAGTTTTCCTTGGGAATGCAGAAAAAGTACATGTGATCCGAGGACACCGGCGGGAGAGGTTTAGTCAAAAATTTCGCTATTTTAACAAGTCCTTCTCTCTCCCCCCCCCCCCCACCCCCACCCCCCTTCCCTCCCACCCCCCCCCCCCCCCCCCCCCCCCTCCCACCCCCCCCCCCCCCCCCCCCCCCCCCGAGTTCACCTAAAGATTTACCAAATCATCCACTGGCATCTACCCGTAGATCGAGATCGACCGGTTGCCGACCCTTGCTTTAAACTAACAAATTTGAAATATTTTAGACATACCGGTATTTTCAAAGTTTACAGACTGAGAATGTACAATAACCCACTTTTAACGCGTTTATGCTATTTTTGTTTGTTTGTTGAGAAGGGGTCCGTAGCCTTCATCAGACAATCAAAGGGGTATGTAAGCCTTCACCGGGCAATCAAAGGGGTCCGTAGCCTTCATCAGACAATCAAAGGGGTATGTAAGCCTTCACCGGGCAATCAAAGGGGTCCGTAGCCTTCATCAGACAATCAAAGGGGTCTGTAGCCTTCACCGGGCAATCAATGGAGTCCAAAGCACAAAAAAGGTTAAGAAACCATCAGCTGGAAAGGGGGTGGGGGGGGGGGGGGAACTGAGTTATTTTTAATAATGAACCAGACAACAATTTAAATAAAGATTATTAACTTTTAAAATAAAAATTAAAATAAAAAAATCGAATGCAACGTTTACCTAAAACTCAGACAAAGTACGTTATATTTAGATGCGCCATAATATAGCTGACGGACAGGTCTAGTGCCAAGGCCTAGCGCAGCGTAACTCGCCTATACGAGGCATAACCGACGATACGCATTTTAACAAATAAATGAATGAATATAAATCAAACGTTAAGGGAACTAAAAGCAAATGTTAAAAGAAAGAAAAACGTGCTGAATACAACTCTAAGTCTACATAAACAGTTTAAAAAGGCTTTTTCATATTACTATTCTTAATAAGCCTCTAGTTCTGCATAATCTGCCTTTGCCGATCTCTCTTTCTCACTCTCCCTCCAATTCTCTCTTAAAAAGACATTTTATATTCTTCATTTGCTCAATCCACATTGAAAATAAAATATGTCTTTTTCATTCTGAATCTCCAATCTCTGAAAACTATTAATTTCCACAGCCAAGGTGATAACTTTGCTGCCGTGGCCAAAAATATCCCTTCCGTGAAGTTATCAGTGTATTAACTACAACGTGCGTCCTGTCTGGCCGTGAAGGCTGAAACGGCATACTGCTGTCACGGTGACGTCACGCTCAGTGGTAGGCAACGTCGAGAAGCCCAAAGATAGCTTAGGCCAGGGTTTCTTAACCTTCTTTTGTGCCGTGGGCCCTTCTGATCGTCCGATGAAGTCTATGAACCCCTTCGATTGTCCGATGAATACTATGAACATCTTTGATTGTCCGATGAAGGGTATGAACCTCTTTGATGGTCCGATGAAGGCTGTGAACCCCTTCGATTGTCCGATGAAGGTTATGAACCCCTTCGATTGTCCGATGAAGGCTATGAACCCCTTCGATTGTCCGATGAAGGCTATGAACCGCTTCGATTGTCCGATGAAGGCTATGAACCCCTTCGATTGTCCGGTGAAGGTTATGAACCCCTTCGATTGTCCGATGAAGGCTATGAACCCCTTCGATTGTCCGATGAAGGCTGTGAACCCCTTCGATTGTCCGATGAAGGCTATGAACCCCTTCGATTGTCCGATGAGGCTATGAACCCCTTCGATTGTCCGATGAAGGCTATGAACCCCTTCGATTGTCCGATGAAGGCTATGAACCCCTTCGATTGTCCGATGAAGGCTGTGAACCCCTTCGATTGTCCGATGAAGGCTATGAACCCCTTCGATTGTCCGATGAAGGCTATGAACCCCTTCGATTGTCCGACGAAGGCTATGAACCCCTTCGATTGTCCGATGAAGGCTATGAACCGCTTCGATTGCCCAATAAAGGCTATGAACCTCTTTGATGGTCCGATGAAGGCTGTGAACCCCTTCGATTGTCCGATGAAGTCTATGGACCCTAGTCTTTGAAAAAATATACATAAAAACATAATGAACAACGTTACACTTTTAATTCTCTGCTATGGACCCCTTTGATTGCCCAATAAAGGCTATACACACATTTGCTTGCTCGATGAAGGCTATGGAAACCTTGGGGAAAAATGTTTATAAAAGCGTAATGAAAAACGTTACATTTTAAATTTTAGGTTATGTGCAGGGACCTCTAGAATCCATTCATTGACCCCCCAAGGAGACGAGTGGACCACAGGTAAGAAACCCTGGCTTAGGCCAAAAGTTTGGATTTACGACTCCCATTTTAGCAACTGTAGAAAAATGTTAATTATATGCAAATGTGTCGTCAAATAAGGACATGAATAGTTACAGCGGCCCATATATGACCCATCATATGTAGCTCGTATGAGATGAATTTAAAATAAAACACGCATGGATTGTTTTTAACTTGAGGGTTTTACCTTCTCATGCGTCCATCTTTGCTAATTTTACGTGTGATGGCAAAGTCCAAAAGCCTGAGTTATGTTGCGTCATCGACCACAGTGTCACACTCTAACAGGCGATCGTTAATTGTCATTATTAATAAATATATATATATATAGGCTATATGTCTTTTAAGGTCGCGCCATGCCCCAGTCTACCCAGCTGCAAACTTGGGTACATCATTCAGGGCTCCTGAATTAAAGAAAGCAAAGCCAGAAATACATACAGTACTTACATTGCCAGTTTCAAGAAAAGTAACTGATGATATTCAATCACCGTCAGCAAATAATTGTTTCTCTGGTGTAGAAAGTAATAACCTGAACGTAAATGTCAAAGCTGTGCTGGCGTGTGATGTAGAGACCTGACAAACAGTAGTAAAGAAACTTACGAAGCGTATGTCAATATATACCTGAGAAGGCTGCACTTATAAAATGTCAATATGACATGACATACTCAGACTTATTGTCGAAAAAAAGAAAGAAATATAGAATAGATGAGAGGAGAGGGAGACCGAACGAACGAACGAACTTAATTTTCCAAGAGTTAGTGCACTAGCTTCCTAGCTCGGTGGTCCATGGTTCAATCCCCAGTTGAGACTGGATTTTAGAGACCGCAAACGGCTCCGGGGTCGATCCAGCCACATGAATTGGGTACCAGAGCAACTCTGGGAAGGTTAGTGTGCCGATGGTCAAGAAAGAATGGGCCTAACACCGTATTCCCAATATGCCTCAATGGGCGTGTAACGGGATCCTTTACCTCCTTTTTACGCAGGCCCATCTAACATTCTGCTCTCTCTCTCTCTCTCTCTCTCTCTCTCTCTCTCTCTCTCTCTCTCTCTCTCTCTCTCTCTCTCTCTCTCTCTCTCTCTCTCTCTCTCTCTCTCTCTCTCTCTCTCTCTCTCTCTCTACACACACACACACACACACACACACACACACACACACACACACACACACACACACACACACACACACACACACACACACACACACACACACACACACACACATATATATACATATATATATATATATATATATATATATATATATATATATATATATACATGCATACATACATATATATATATATATATATATATATATATATATATATATATATATACATATATATATATATATATATATATATATATATATATATATATATATATATATATATATATATATATATATATATATATATATATATATATATATATATATATATATATCATCATGCATATTGTATCCTTTCATTCCTACATGTACAATGCGAATTATTTAAAGGTATGCACCATTATAAAGGTAATTTAATAGCATACATTTGTAGTATTTAATCATGATCAAATTTAAGTATATTTAGAAAACATAGAAAGTAATGAAAAAAGCAAAATGAAAAAAGTAAACAAACAAAAACAATTTACAAACAGGCAAACAAAATCCACTCTCACTACAGTATCTTAGACAATGATTTGAAACATAACCAGATTAGGAAGGCATATAACAGTGACAGAGAGAAACAGCGAGAGAGAGTGAAACAGAGAAAGACAGAGAAAAACAGATAGAGAGAAACAGCGATTATATATATATATATATATATATATATATATATATATATATATATATATATATATATATAGAGAGAGAGAGAGAGAGAGAGAGAGAGAGAGAGAGAGAGAGAGAGAACGAACGAACTTTATTTTCAAAGGGTTAAGAATTGGGCGCGCAGGCCCGTCTAACATTCTGCCCTTCCACTCTCACTTATCTTGCACACTATATCCTTTCATTCCCACATGCTACTTTAAGCATTAATGTAAAGGCATGCAACATTATAAAGGTAAATATAACAGCATACATTAACAGTATCCGATAATAATCAAAACTAAGTATGTTTCTTAAAAAAAAATATACACAAGACAGTATTGAAAAGAAAAAAAAAAAACAACAACAACAAAAGCACACACACACACAAAATAACAAACAAACAAATCCACAGCATTCATGCAGTAAATCAGACAATAATTCGAGTATAATCAGATTATGGTGGCATGGAATCATAAATCATGAAATATTTGAACAGTCTGTTATTGAATGAGTAGTGACTTCGTGTGTTTTTCTTTGCGCGCCCTAACTAAAGAGCAGAATCTGACAGAACGAACGAACGAACTTAATCTTCAAAGAGTTTAGAATTGGACACGCAAGCCCGTCTAATATTCTACCCTTCCTTTCTCTTATCTCAGAAACTGAATCCATTTATCATGACGTATTTTAAGTATTATTTTTTAAATAATAAAATAATCAAAATAAAATATAATAAAATAAAATCATAACATATTAACAGTACAATAACAGTTACGGACTATGCGTGCTGTTTAGGTCGTTTGGGGAAGATTGTTCCACAGATGAGATAGATAGATAGATAGATAGATAGATAGATAGATAGATAGATAGATAGATAGATAGATAGATAGATAGATAGATAGATAGATAGATAGATAGATAGATAGATAGATAGATAGATAGATAGATAGATGATAGATAGATAGATAGATAGATAGATAGATAGATAGATAGATAGATAGATAGATAGATAGATAGATAGATAGATAGATAGATAGATAGATAGATAGATAGATAGATAGATAGATAGATAGATAGATGATAGATAGATAGATAGATAGATAGATAGATAGATAGATAGATAGATAGATAGATAGATAGATAGATAGATAGATAGATAGATAGATAGATAGATAGATAGATAGATAGATAGATAGATAGATAGATAGATAGATAGATAGATAGATAGATAGATAGATAGATAGATAGATAGATAGATAGATAGATAGATAGATAGATAGATAGATAGATAGATAGATAGATAGAACGAACGAACTTTATTTTCAAAGGGTTTAGAATTGGGCACGCAGGCCCGTCCAACATTCTGCCCTTTCTTTCTCTCGTCTTCCATACTGAATCCATTAATTCTCACATGTATCTTAAATATTAACTTAAAATACGAAAATAAGAAAATAACATACAATAAAATAAAATAAAATCCCACATTGCAACAGTACAATAACAGTTACACAGATTTACAGTACCTTATCATAATTAATACTAAACAGGACAAAATTATCTTTAAAACCTACATATGATGCTATGTAATTATGAGAGAGAGAGAGAGAGAGAGAGAGAGAGAGAGAGAGAGAGAGAGAGAGAGAGAGAGAGAGAGAGAGAGAGAGAGATAAATGCAGGTGTTTCTTGAAAAAAAAAAAGCACAAGTGTATGGAATTTCTCGCTCACTGTGTACACAAGTGCCAAAAGAAGGTGAAACTGCATATACCGTACCATATGGAAGATACGTGATAATATAACGAGCCAGGCATCAGAGTACATAATGAAAGTAAATCAAAGACAAAGCAGGTCAGGGTGGCCAAGGAATACAAGAAAAATAAACAGAGGAGTAAACGGAAAGAGCGAGACAACATAACCTGGAAATAGAAGCGGACAGTTCATCTTTCCAAACTACACAAGCTACAACCAGAAATATCGCGGAACCACGACACGGTTAAAAAAAAAAAAGTCCGTTCACCAATTGATGTTCAACTTTGAAATTTGTTTTCAAACAAACTACCTGATGTAATGAATTTATATTTTGCATGTAGTATGATATTGTTCATGACTTTATGAAAACATTTTTTGCCTCCAGAAAATGTATCTAGATTGAGATATCTATTCATCAGGTTATATTAAAATCACACTCCCCTACCGGTATTAAAATGTAGCATGTCAGCAGTACAGTTGTTTTGCACGGGCAATAAATGGTTTTTTAATAGAAAAAAATATATTTAAAGACGAAATCATGACATTTCGTGCATCGCAGTTGTCTGCTGTTGAAAGCTGAAATAGTGCGACATCATTAGAACAAATCTGCACCGTTGTAAAGTCAGTGGCGTATTGTGAAATTATTGTAAAGTTATAGCTGCATTGTATTATATTGAAACAAATTTTTTTTTTCTGAACATATAGAATAATATTACAATCATTATGAGTCTGAAGTGCAAATTTATAACTATGAAGACGGTTACTGTAATGCTGTACAAACACTTCTGCAGGGAGGCTAAAAAGGAGAGTTTATATCACGACATCAATAGACCTGATAGAAGAACACACGTTGCGCTTGGTATTAACAGAGCTTCTTTTTGTCGATGGATAGATACAACATGATGTTGAGTCGAAAAATGTCAGGCAAGAAAGGAAAAAAAAAGTTGACAACTTCGATGAAGAAGTTATTCGACGTGAGATTTTCAAAATGTTTTCGTTAAATGAATTTGTCACTCTCCGCAAACTGAAAGTGAAGCTGCTAAAGGATTGTGATATTGATATCTCAAAAACAACTCTTTGGAAAGTTGTAAGGTCCGTCGGTTTTACGTTTCGCAAATCTATTGGAGGCAGGAATGTATTATGTGAAAAACCACACTTAATTGCTGCCCGAAGCAAATTCCTTAGACAGATACGAGCACGAAGGATGGACGGATATGATATAGTATATTTAGACGAAACATGGGTTAATTCGCACCATACAATTGAGAAAGAATGGCAATCTTCTGACAGTGTTCATAAAAGGACAATTCCCAGTAGCAAAGGACAACGAATTATAATTGCGCATGCTGGCAGCAGTGAAAATGGAATTGTCCATGACGCAGAACTAATGTTCCAGGCAATTTCAACAGATGGTTGGGACTACCACACTGAAATGAATGGATATACTTTTCGTTCTTGGATAGAAACAACTCTTCTCCCCATTCTTGACAATCCATCATGTATTGTAATGGACAATGCATCCTATCACAATGTTGTAGCTCAGGAAGACAAAGTACCAACTTCCTCAAGCACAAAAGATGCAATAAGAACTTGGCTACGAAATGAAAATGTCTTATGTCGACAATACCTATTTGAAACCTGAATTGTTACAGCTTGTGAAACAGACTAAGAAGACTAAGGTGTATTGCGTTGACAAAATAATTGAATCATATGGTCACACTTCTCTTCGACTACCACCTTATCATTCGCATCTTAACCCAATAGAGTTACTTTGGGCTAAAATCAAAAGACAGGTTGCAGCACAGAACACCACATTTAAAATGAGCGACGTGAAAGTTCTTACACATGATACCCTAAAAAAAGACAGATTTTCAATTCTGGAAGAAATGTGTAGATCATGTGCTCCGTGAAGAAGAAGAATACTGGCAACGTGATAGATTACAGCTTATCCAGGCATTAACAGTTGTTAATCTAATGGAATCGTCAGATACGGACTGAAATAAATGTAACTTATAAAACAATGTAATTATGCTCCTTCAAAACACGCAGAAATAGTGCAGGTATACATGTAAAATTTACCGTGTCCGTATACAATATAGTTTTGAATACAGTTTTTTACCCCCCACGTTTCAGATTTAAATGTATTAATACTTATAGTTGTTTCCTATGCGGTGAGCAAATATGGATACGCCTCTGATCCTGCTTTTGACATTTATGACGTAGTTTACTGTAAAATTTAATATTTAAGCCGTGCTTCTTGTAAGATTCGGAAAAGATCAAAGGAATTTACGGTTTTGAAGAATACAGAATTGATATTGACTTCACAACAACATATTTGTAACGTCATGGATAATATAAGACTACATGCAAAATATGAATTCATTACATCAGGTAGTTTTTTAGAAAAAAAATATTAAAGTTAACATCAATTGGTGAACGGACTTTTTTTACCTTTTGTCAAACGTGTCCGATTGGGCATATCTGTTAGAGCGCCTGCCTCACGCGGCGACGTTACCGGGTTCGAGTATCAAAACCTGGTAGCATCAAGCCCCTATTTACACAGCTGTAAATGGGTACATGACTCTGCTCAGGTGATAGGGAAGGCAACGGCAGCAAAGAAATGGAACTAGTTACCATGCCTCATTAAGTATAAGGAAATCTTTAACACTTCGCTTCCCTATGACAGTATCTGCTACTGGACTACTTTTCTTTTATCCACACCAATTAGATAAATATCGTAATCTTAGCAACTAATTTGTCAGTTAAATATCGTAATCTTAGCAACTAATTTGTCAGTGTCATAACCACACACATCACCTCCAATGTTATCATCAACATGATCACTTTCAAGACTACTGTAGCGAAAGGGACAGATATACTCTTGAAACCGCCCCGTAATTAGGAAATCTTTATGATTAATCGCATAATTTTATATACGAAGTTCACAAGGGGGGAATTACATAATTATTCTGAGACGAAAAAGGAGGCAATCAATAAGAATCGACAAAAACGAGTCAATCAAACGCAGAGGTAGTGAAAGGCAGAAACTCATCTGAATGGAAAAAAAAGGAATCCAACCAGAGACAGACTACACCAATCAGATTGATGAGAGGGAGATCCAATCAAACAAAGGCTCAATCAAATCATACGGACTGGGAAACTGTATATTCGCCCGCTTTAGACTCAATTCTGGGCTCTCAAAAATTCACTTCAAGATCTCATAGCTGAGAAGACGTCCCGCAGACTGACCCATACGAGTAAGAAGCCACAAGCCACAGCAGACAGCTAAGAAGTCAGCTGACTTGCTCTTGTGAAGCCAATTGTTTTGCGATAGGCTCAAGCCATAATATAGCTGACAGATAGGTATCTGAAGGGTCCTAGATGAGACAGAGTCGCAATAAAGTTTCTGGTAAAGTATAAAGTCGACTCTAATGTGTGAATAAAGGACCAACTCTGCGTGTACCTGGTAGTAGCATTGCGTCTACTTGTCTAGGAGAATCAAGTCTCTTGGAAAACTTACACCTTACCAAGCTACGGAAGTGTGTGTAGAGGAAGTAACTGACGAAGATACAGTATTAGAGAGATACAGAACTAAAACGTCACCAATCGCCATATATGTAATATCTGAAATTAGTACTATGTAACTAATAATTATTAATGTGTATTGATTTAAATTATAACTGCCGTTACTGATTTAATTCCAGTTACAGTTCGAATTTTTGTTCTAGTGTGTATTAAAGAATAATTGATATTGAACTGCTAGGGAGTGATTAACGTGCTGCATTCACATCAACTATGAATAGGGACACTCTTGGAGCATTGGATAGGTCTAGCGAGAAGGTGATTTATTTAACAGCTGTCTTCTACAGCTACCATCTAGTACTGGGTAGTTATCTACCTGACTTGTCCTCTTTTCCACCTCTTGGAACTATTTTATTATTTAACTTCTATCTCGCCACAATTGACACCACAGAAAATACCACATACTCTAATACAAGGACACATTTTTTTCCCCCATAGCGAGACTCTGAAAGTCCTGGTAGTTCCCACGGCTCAGACAACGAAATAATAGGCTTACTGTTCCCTTAGGCATTTCGTACAAGGCAAACTACGAGGGGCGTTCAGAAAGTAATGCACCACATCGTTTTTCTCAGGAGCTGTTTATTCAAAAAGCATGAAATTTATACACAATATACATGGATATGTCATGTAAACATCGGTATTATTCAACATAATCCCCATCAACTTGTACGGCTTAATGCCAGCGCGAAACAAGTGCATGTATTCCTAGCCCGTACCAGATTTTGTCTTGATCATGTAGCCATTTCTTCGCTGCATGAATCACTCCTTCATCATCTTCAAACCTTGTCCCACGGAGTGCATCTTTAAGTGGACCAAATAGATGAAAATCAAAGGGTGCCAAATCGGGACTATAGGATGGATGGGGTAGTACAGTCCAACTCAATTTTGTGATTGCTTCCCGTGTTGCCAGACTTGTGTGAGGTCGCGCATTGTCGTGAAGGAGAAGCAGGTCTGCTGGATTCTTATGCGGCCGAACTCAGCGAAAACGTTGATTGAGTTTTTTCAATGTCTTAATGTAAGCTTGCGAATTGATTGTCTCTCCTCTTGGCATAACGTCCACAAGAATCACACCTTCATTGTCATAAAAGACAGTGATCATGACCTTTCCAGCTGAAGGAATTGTCTTGAATTTCTTTCTTCGTGGTGATTGCGGATGATGCCACTCCATTGACTGTCTTTTTGTCTCAGGTTCAAAATAATGTGCCCAGGTTTCGTCACCTGTAACGATCTTAGCCAAAAAATTCTCTCCATCAGCATTGAAACGCTCCAACAATTCAGAAGAAATTGCTTTCCTTTGCAATCGGTGGTCATTTGTGAGACTTCGAGGAACCCATCTTGCGCAAACCTTAGAAAATCCGAGAGTTTTTATAACTGCATTTGCACTACCAATGCTGACTGACAGCTGTAAGGCCAATTGTTGAGTAGTGATTCGCCTATCAGTAAGAATAATGCCCTCAGCGCATTTCAACATTTCTGCGTTGGTGGCTGTGGCAGGACGTCCACAGCGCGGCCGATCAAGCAGCTCCGTATCTCCATTTCCTGATTCTTTGATTCTCTGAACCCAGCGACTGACTGTACTCCTGTCGACTGCAAAACTTCCATACACATCACATAGATGCTTGTGAATGTTCACAACAGTTTCCTTCTCTGCAACGAGAAATTCTATCACAATTCGCTGCTTATAACGCAAGTTGCTAACACGCTCCATTTCAACGGTTTAGGGCAGCCGTATTATTTAGCCGGTTAGGGTGCAATTTGGTGCACACAATTGGCACATGCCATATTTGAAGTGTGCAAAATGTTATGCTTCTATCTTCATTATTAGCTGAGAAAAACGATGTGGTGTATTACTTTCTGAACGCCCCTCGTAATATGAGGTTGTGCACGGAGATCTGTGCAGGCTTCTTGCAAGGGGCCCCGCTGATGTGGTGGTTCCGTGTTCCATAGGGAGCGAAAAGGAAAATAATGATGATGAGATACTAAAAATGTCAACGGAGTTCTACTGTATTATTCTGAGACACGGAGAACTACTGTATGATTCTGAGACACGGAGAACTACTGTATGATTCTGAGACACGGAGAACTACTGTATGATTCTGAGACACGGAGAACTACTGTATGATTCTGAGACACGGAGAACTACAAATACGACGATCAAGAAGTGATAGACTTGTATCAATGTGTGCTGGCGCAGACCAGAATGATTGAAAATGGCATGGCAAGTTGTTGCTGTTGTTACTGATTCAGCTGCGCTCGGGCTCTCGCCCTTCGGCCCAACATGACAAGACAACCAACGTGGAGCTCCTGGAAATAATCAGGCAAACGCGAGTAGAATAAGACGCCAGTAATAGGCACTTTCATTGGATAGGTCAAACACAGAGGAATCCAGTTGGTAGCATGATACGGCAATCCATTAGAATTCCAATTGTGTTGGTTGGTGTTGTTGCTTTCCTAATCAAAACCTCGGAAATGAGATATCTGAAGAAGCTGGTCGAAGTAACAAGAAGGGACATGGTCGGCAATTAGACGATGCTTCATGGTCTCGAAACGCAGCCCCTGCAGACCCGGAGTGGAATAATCCCAGTTACGATGGTTTGGTCATGTCTGCAGAATGGAGATCAGCTACCAAGGCTAATATGAGAAGCAAAGAGCCAGGGAGCCTGGGATCCAGACCTCCAAGAGGAACCAGAATTCGCTGGGAGGATAATACAAGGTATTAGATAATCTCTGAAGAACACAGGACTGGGCTGCAACCTGGCTATGGACCCTTTTGGTTGTCTGATGAAGGCTACGGTTCCTTTTGGTTGTCTGAGTAAGGCTACGGACCACTTCTTAGAAAAATAAATGTAAACGCATAATAACAAAAACTGTTCATTTTAAATTTTAGGCTATGTACACGGGCCCACTATAATCCATTCATAGATCTCCATGGCGTCCGTGGGCCACAGGTTAAGAAACCTTGCGTTACACTCTCGAACAGGGCTGTGGAGGCGAGAGTCGGGAGTTGTCGAGTCGGTCGTGTTTTAGCGGAGTCGATAATAAATGCTTGGATTCTGATTCAGAATATTATGCCATATGACTAGTAAAAACAAACTCGAAGTCAGGAGTCGGGCTTCTAAAATGTCAGGAGTCGGAAACGGAAAAAAATTGTTTGCCGAGTCCACAACCTTGCTCTCCAATGACGTTTCATAGTGCACAAATCCAAAGTCAAGTGGTGGATTCAGTTCTATCTATTATGCACAGTGTGGCAATCCGATCTGTACAGGATCTTCTTTGTAGAAAACCTGCCTCTTTCTACATTAGTTATATGTCTCTTGGCTACTTCAATACCTCTTTCATGATCTTGTTCAATTTTTTTCCTAGCACTGATAGTAATATACTAAGTATGTGCACGCCTCATGGAGTTCTCTGTGGGTCTCTGAGGAGACATAGAATGATTAGACCTACTGTACCCTTAAGCATGTCGCACAAGTAATATGACTCATCATATAAAACAAATTGGCACAGAAACAATCACTACACAAGCGTGCGACCGCTTGGTGCAGGATTTCTGTATGGGGACCAGCTGTAGTGGTGGTTCTATGCTCCGTAAGGGGCCCAAAGGAAAATTATGATGATTATGAAGATGATGATGATAATGATGATAGTAGCATAAATCATCTGTAATTTGCGAAATTTTGGAAATCCTCTCTTCTTAACTTGATTCGATGTAATTCCTTCCATTCTGCCGGTATTTCTTCTCACTCCCAGACTTAAGTGAATCATTTCTATGATATTTCTGTACAGGTGTCAATATCTGCTTTGATGGCCTCTGCTGGAATGCCATCCGGACCTGCCTCTTTTCCATTTTTAGAAGCTTTATGGCTGTCTTTATTTCTTCCATATTTGGTCATTTACAGATGAGTTGTAGACCCATTTCTGGTGCCTCGATGTCTGGTGGATTTTGCTTCGCTTGTCTGTTTAGAAGCTCCGTGAAACGTTCTGTCAATTTCTTAATTGACATTTTTGTAATTGCTAAGCAATTTTTCCATTCTGCTCCCTGATGAGGCCATTTGATTGCTTGTATTTCCCTGTTAACTTCGTTGCGCTGTTACACAGGTACCTCTCATTGCCTTTGGTCGAACCTTCCACTGTTTCTCTTACCAACTTTTTTTTTGTTTTAGTCTCTTCTGACATTTCTTCTTACTTCTTTGTTTGCTTCTCTATACATATTTTACGAGGTTAGACCTGGAAATTTTCCATCCGTTTAAATCTGCTTTTTATTACGTGGCTATCGGGCATCAAGACATAACTTTGGCATATTTTCAATCTTTTTTTCTTTTCTCTATATCCATTTGGAACATACGATACTGTCATTTTTTTTTTTCATCTCCTATGGGAACCAGCCAAATAACCCGCTTGTCTGTTCCCTCCATATGTTTCTTCCCCAAGTTTTTCCAAGCCTCTCCTTTCCCTTTTACTATATGTTTTCGTTTCACTGAAGGATTATATATCAGGACCAGGTGGTGACATTTAACCCATTTATTTACGCCACAAATTTAATAATTACTGCTACACTTTTGATATAGGACTACTCAGTCCAGCCATTACTATCTTCATCATACATTACATATTACAATTGTAACAATTTTTACTACCGCTGTGAACAAACAAAGCACAACTACTGCCATCTCAGGCATATCGTAGAAGGCATGAAGCTGGCAATCTCATCATGTAAAACAACCTGCTACATAAACCGTCAGTGCAAGAACATGAGAATGATTGGTGCAGGCTTAAGACAAAGCAGAACTACTGCCTTGTCTAAACATGTCGTACAAGGCGACAAAAATGAGGTTGTAAATCAGGTTGGCAACCTCATCATGTAACACACATATCTACAGAAACCACCACTGCCAGAGCAAGTGAATGCTTCGTGCAGGCTTCCTACAAGGGGACTATCTGCGGTGGTCGTAGCTCCATGCTCCGTAAGGAGCGAAAAGAACGGTGATAATGACGATGACGGCAATGAAGATGATAATGATGACGACGACGGCGATGATGATGATGTTAATGACGACAACGGCGACGATGATGATGAAGATAACGACGAGGATGATGATAATGATGTTGATAATGACGGCGGCGACGACAATGATGATGATAATGACGACAACGACGACGATTATGATGATAATAATGACGATGACAACGAAGATGATGATCATGACGACGACGATGATGATGATAAGCATGGTCACATGTTTGTGAGAGTGCACAAGATGTCACCGGAAATATTACGCCTTATTATAAAGAGGTAACGCGTTGGAATATTAAATGTAATATTTTAAACACGTGGAGGATATTTTGATTTAAACACCCCAACCCACGTAGTGCGAAAAGAGCTTACGATTGGATTGAAGTGACAGCCGGAATATACAATGAATCTCATTGGCAAGTTTGCCGAGAAGTACAATTTGTGATGTGTGGAAACTGAAAATAAAATCTAGCGAACTCAGAGACACAGAACAGGCAGCTTCGCAACTTCAAACGAGCAACTCCCAAAAAAGCCAGAAAGAGAAGGATCGGACCTAGAATTCCATACTTATAAGTGACCGACCGAAGTATTTGGGAAACTTAAAACCTTAAAAAGAAAGCCCGCCTTTATAAATACAGAGACTGAAAAACTTGAGGGACCAGGACTTTAAATATCAAGACTGGAAACCTATGAATTGGATCACCCGTCATCAGAGAAACTTTCCCAGACCAAGTGTATCGCCGATTACCCGTCGAAGAGGAATTACTAGTTTCCCTGACCAAGTGTTTCGCAGAACACCCGTCATAAGAAGGGATTCAAAATTTCTCAGACGAAATTGATTCGAGAGCATATGCACCGAAATTTCTCGTGTCCATCCGAAACCTGTGCGAGGAGATTGTGTATAACCCAAAATCTTGGGGTAAGTTGTGAACATTTATTTTACAAATGTGAATTTGACATGTGTTTCTTGCTAAGTGGTTTTATATATATGAGGCTGGCAACCTCAACATACGATAATAGTTTATTCATAAACCACTACAGCAAGCGTAGGTGATTGTTTCTGGCTAGTCGTGCGGAAAACCTGACAACAGAGGTGACCCGAGACTCCGACTGGAGTAGTTGATGAGTGATGATTAAATCACAGGTGCCTCAAGTGTAGCATATCATTTTGTGAGATAAATGTAACTTGTTAATGTTAATTCCGGCACAAATCATTGCTCGCGCTGTCCAGACACATTTTCCCAGTTAATACCCAGAAGAGTACTGGTGATTTTTAATCATCTTTCTTGAGCTACGCTGTGTACTCAAGAATTTAATTCTTCTGTGAGATTAACATTGGTGGGTGGACAACGAGAGGATGCGCCTGTTAAGCTTCCAACTCAATGCACTTAGCAGAAGCATTTGTTTGTCCATTTTTCCAAAAGTTCGTGGTACAAGACTACTTGTGGTTATAAGCTATCAGACGGTTCGAAGTACTGAAGTTACTACGCCACTCGTGAGAGAGAAGTACACTCCACCAAGAGTTAAGTTTTCTTGTAAAAAAGGCGAAAGCAACGGACTCTTTGATAAATCCTCACATACGTCTCAGTGAGGAAAACTTTTATTTACAGCAGAATTTCACCAATCTTTCCATATTTATTTTAACTGTTAAAGACTAATTCATTATTAAAATTGTTACTTGTTGTTTTAAAACTAAACAATCATGGTCGCTTCAGTTTTTTATATGTATGAAAGCAAACGTATGAACCAGAATATTATTATATATATATTGACAACGGCGATGATGATGATAATGACGATGCCTATATTGACGACGATGATGATAATGACGACGACGATAATGATAATGACGACGACGATAATGATAATGACGACGACGATAATGATAATGACGACGACGATGATGATTGGCAAATACAAAAACAACAATCGCATAAATAATTGTTTACAACCATCGAAACGTGACGAACCACGCACATAAATACAACGGCCGCAGAACTCAACAGCGGAATGCTAAACCGGATTTATTTATGTGTTCAAGTGTTAAGACAAGATCTCAGTCCATTCAAATTGTAACAAAGGGTTGTTTTTACTGGCACTGGCGGTGTGAACACTTAATAAACTTTACAAACACAACTTTGTGTGCCCAACGGCTATATTTAAACGTGCAAAGATGTTGTTTTTTTTTTTTAAATTAGTGCACGGAGGGTGAATGGAGGTAGAACCAACGAGGGACCAATCGCATGATCCGTTTATGCTTAAATAGGGAGCCAGCTGCCGTAATATTGTAGTATCATTGGGGAATCAAGAGAAGGATCACTGTGTCCTGCAATGTCTGTCGTAAAAGACATCTAAGAAGAGTTGTGGTTGAAGCTAGTAACCTCATCATGTACAGCAAGCTGCTACGGAAAGCACTAATTCAAGAGCATGAAATGGCCTGGTGGATTCTTCCTACAAGGGACGAAATGCAGATGGTACCCTGGTTTCATAAGAGAAAAACCTTTTTTTTTTAATGGGGAAAGTGGAGAACAAGAATGGACGTAATCATGCGTACAAGGCAATACTATTTACAGATCATGATCGGTGCACATGCATCATTAAAAATCTTGAGAACAACTACTGTTTCATTCACCATTTTCCTGGACTCTCCCTCTGGAACATGAAGCCACTACTGCAGCTGGCCGCCTTACTGGACGCCATCACAAATCATTCCCATGCTCCTGCAACAAGGATTTCTCTAGTGCAATTAGTTTTACGTCATGAGGTTGCCAGCCCAATGCCCAACCTCATATAAATCACCTTGTACGGCATGCATGCGAGAACGATAGACCAATGATTTCTTTGTCTCTTCAGAGACCCCAGAGAACTACTATTATTTAGTATTACTAAAATAAGTTTAACACGGCATGCTCGGAAGCCAACGACAGAAATTCGAAAGAAACCTAAGAAAAAGAAAATATAATATGGAGAATAGTATCAGCTTAACAAGCTTCCAGCGATTTCAGCTTCCTAATATAGTTAACTGAACATACTGAATGAATGGAGGCAAGGCTGGAGGTAAACTATGTGCGATATAAATTGATTGTATAACCAACACAGCGCCCAATAAGAGGACAGATGAACAGCATAGCGTCCAAGAAAACGACAGATGAATATTGCAGCAACCAAGAAGACGTTAGATGAGTCACAAGACGCCAAATAAGACGTCAGATGACCAACATAGCGCTATTTCAACAGATGAACATGACAACGCCTTAGACAACGACAGGTGAATTACACATCGCTTAAGAATTCAATAGATGAATTACACACCGCCCAAGAATTCATCAGATGAAGAACACAGCGCCCAAGAATTCAACAGATGAAGAACACAGCGCCCAAAAAAACAACAACGGATGAACAAGACATAGCCCTAGACAACGACAGGTAAACAAGACACCGTCCTAGAAGACAACACATGAACAACACAGCGCCCAAGCAGACGTTACATGAACAACACAGCCCGCCAGGCAACGACAGATAAATAACACTTTCCCAAGAAGACGACAAAAGCACACCATACACATTGATATGAAAAAAAAAAACTGGGAATATAGAATTTATGGGACAGAGATGAATGAAGTAACTACACGACGTTTGCAGCAAAGAGCCTTCAGGTTTTCCAGCGCTGGCAGAGGGACATGACTGTTTAGGATACAAGAAAGCGAGGCGCACTTAATAAACTTCATAATTACCTTGAAAAGTGTCGCACACTGTATGATAAATGACACTGCAAAATGTACGGGCTCTGATTAAACAACTGCAAAACCCAAGGGATTTAACAACAACACATTTTTCTCTTCGCTGCCCGCTGCTGAATTATTTGTACACAATCAAGCTAAGCATCTGCGTCACAAAATCCACAGGTATATTGAGTTCTTACTATTATACTATAATCAGTATTCTCAGTGGCGGGGGTAACGCGTTTTGGCTGGTGGGGATATCTATAAATAATTGTATAGTTACATGTATTCGTTCGCGCGCCGGAACATATAACACGAGAAGGATCTTTAAGCTGAAACTATCATACCCACACACACAAAAAAACAGGTTGTTCCTTGTCAAGATTACTTTTTAAAAAAAATTTAGCCTCGTTCTGGCGAGGCGCGTCCCGTTTGTGACAGAACGGGGCAGCCCCTATCGATCTTTGCTTCACTCCGGCAGTATCGGTACATTTGTAGTACTGATTTTATTGTGTGCTTTCATTTTGTCGCACTTTCTTTCTTTCTTTTTTTGCTATGTGTAGCAGATATTATGTATTTTCCTTTTTACACCCTTCTCGGAGATAAGTAGACATGTCTGGTTGTTATCCATTTCTCCCTGCGTTGCAAGGAGTGGCAGCGACCTAACCATGTTGGCTATCGCGGGCGCAGCGATATCAGTATACAGATAACACGTAAATCGCCTCAGCGCAGTGCTTAATCACTGATAAGACGCGGGTACGCGCATCACCAAAGCTTGGAATACGGGGAGACAACTGATGGACAGACACAGATAAGAGATTACTTTCTGATAAAAGTAATGATTGTTACATTGGGAACACGTTGTTATATGAGTTTACCGACATGTTCGTAAGTTTGTACCCAAGGGCAAGCGGAGGTGTACAGCCCATTTTCAGAAAAGTAATGTTTGAAATTTTGCATTAGCTGAGTCATGCAACATATTCGAATCAGATTGGCTGATCCTTTGAGGCGCGCATAACAAACACGTGGGAAGGCAGTGAATATAATCTGACCATTTTCTCAAGCTATTTCACTTGAGAAATCGCTCGCCAAGATACCAGACCTTGCTACAGTGAAGAATTAGAATTCAGAATTCCTTCTTAACATACCGGACATCTTTTATTGGAGTATTTATCAGGACTTACAGTATAGCCCAGGAAATCTCTAGCATTTTAAATAAGGAAACCGGGACTTGGGAAACTGAAAGAACGCGCACGAAGTGGGTGAGGGATCTTATTAAATTAACGACACCCCAGACGCGT
Organism: Oreohelix idahoensis; assembly: GCA_024509875.1. Classification (NCBI taxonomy): domain Eukaryota; kingdom Metazoa; phylum Mollusca; class Gastropoda; order Stylommatophora; family Oreohelicidae; genus Oreohelix; species Oreohelix idahoensis. The sequence continues at coordinate 285,211 of JAMPIV010015293.1, read as the reverse complement.
GTAAGAGGCCGATTCAAGTTTCTTTTATTCATCTGAGCAAAAAGTATGTGAGCCAGGATTTGCGTAAGTTGTGATTTACATTTAATATTTTATTACTAACATGTGAACTAACATATGTATTTATTACCATGTGAATTTTAATGTGCGAAACTCGCTAGTGGATGTCAAAGTCATTTGAGGCTGGCAACCTCAGCGTATAGAATGATGATTCATGAACCACTACTGCACGGGCTGGTAATTGCTTTATTGCTAGTTTCGTAAAGAGAACTAAAAGCATAAAGTAGTTCCAGGTTCCATATGGAGCTGGGAGGGAAAGGTGAAAGAAATGATGTACATTCTAAGTATAATACTTACATTTTCAAAGGAGTGTAATGTCACGTAGGTCTTTATATCATTAAATTACCTACATCTTCTTCCTATTCTCTCACCCTAATCCTCTTATTTATTATCTTTCCGTACTTGTTTTTCCTGTATTTTTCGCATCACTCGGGTGCGGAAAATATTTTCTTCTGTATTCTCAAACTGTACCTGTTTCTTTTCTCAAAACTGAGAATCGCACGAGTAACTTGATTACGTAGATGTCAGCTCTGCCGGTCGAACGATAGCTGTGAATATACGGTCCTCGCCAGACATTCGTCTGCAGTTTTTTCCGGTCAGAGCGCTGACTGACCAGTGTCCCCGGGCGGGGGGTGTGAGAATTCGCTCCCTCGGGGCATGGCAGACAGACAGCTGTCTACAGTTTGCAGAAACTGCGAGCGTTTCGTCGAAATAGCTCCGGCGTAGCGTGAAAATCGTTCCGCACCGCAGACAGGCTGTCTGGGATTTGAAACTGACACGCGTACATCGTGGTCAGTAGGTGGCAGTTACGACACGCGTGAAGCTGACGTAAATGTTGGGAGTAAGGGAGATAATTTCGCTTAGCGAAATAAGTTAGGGGCCCTTTGTCTAATTTTAAGATATTGGCCCGAGTTTGTAACTCACTTCACTCATTCTACATTTTACAGTAGACGTGGGCACTTCGTTCTAGAACACTTAAATTTATAAGTGATATCTCTTAGTTTCGTTGTAACATCGTAGTGCTGTGCTTGAGTGAAATACTGGGGGTGACCCGAACTTTACCAGCATTTAATAAGAGTTCATAATTGTGAAGAAATAGACAGTCCTTATTTTGAACCACGTGGGTTTCTCAAGTAACACTGATCTGACGGTGCAAGTTAGACAGTAATACCATATCCCACTAACGGGCTTTTTCAAAGACTGTAATGATAAATACTGGGCCTGTGAACCAGATCTTAATTTCTTCCATAAACTCTACGTAAATTTTCTGCCTGGCGGCGAGAATAATTACAATCTATGACATAAACTTTCCGACATTGTTGACAAGTGAGTGGGGAACCAATAATTTCTGTTTTGAGAGAGGTTGTCCACCGGTCATCTTCCTAATTAAGGGAAACTTCGTGTTCTGACATTTTGTGCTCGTTTAAGCCTAATTCTTACCTCGGGAGTCAAGTGACATTAACTTTAATCTGAAATAACTATCGCCTGAAGCAGACGCTCCCCAGATCCATTTTTTTAATGAAACCAACAAACAAATCTGCAGAGCTGGGATCTGTTTCAGTAAACGACAGTAACAGATAAAAAGTGTGAGTGTCCAAAATTTGCGCCAGCCGGCGAAACCACAACCCGATTGTAAGTATATCAGGGCCCTGATGAAAGAATCGAGTGAAAGTGACGGAAGGAGGTTCGTTGTATAATACCCTCATTTATTATATGTGTTTTTTCCTTAGGCGAGATTTGCTGCTTAAGTAACGTGTTACGTTAGAATAGATACTGCTGTCAAAGTCAGTCTATACCTTCAAAGGGGGACAATATTAGACCCTAACCACATGCATCTATAACTCTTTGGGCCATCATCTGTCATCCTAACGGGGCTGTGGGCTAAACCTAGAGTTAAGATCATAGCGGGGCTATCACCCTTGTAGCATTTTCTTGATATTGTATGACTATGTGCATATGTTTTTTCCTTGATGTATTTTTTTTTTGTTTTGGTGTTGTGAGAAGATTTTATAGATGATAAATAAAATCTCTCTGGAACTAATCAGCGTGTTGGTCTAGAATATTTAAATAAGTATTGTTATAGTTTTCCCACGTCTGTGTGTCTAACTGTTGTCACTTGAAGACGTGTGCACGTGAGTGGTATGTTCATACATAGTAACATATGTTGTCAATAGTCTGTCTGACTCTTATATATCTGTCGTAGAAGATAGGCCTGAGAGAGAGAAGATTCTTGTTTTTTTTTTCAGGGGACAGCTCTATTTGATTCGCTACCACTGCACTCTTGGGAAAATCCTTTTTTTTTCTAACTCTCACTGTGTATATCACATATTCTAATCTATTCAGAAGGGACCAACCTAAGTCTTAATACTCCTATCGAAAAATCTACGACAAATGGTCGCTCGTTACCGGGAATTGAACCCAAAATCCTAAGGCGATACGACAAATGGGTTCTCGTCCGTAGGATTTTTGAACTTAGAATAGGAAGACGAGTACGACAAATGTGGACTCGTCTATCTGGATTTTGAACTTAAAATTCTTTTTTTTTCTGAAATAGAGTAAGAGTGTGATGTCTTGTGAGTTTTGTATCTTTTAAAAATAATTTATCCCCTAGACTAACGATCTGTTTACGGGCGTGCTGACCACACAAACTGATAAGTTGTTTTTTTCCACAGCATTAAGAAATAATATACATTTGGTTTACAGGTTGATTGTCGGAATATATGTTAATTAATGATTTTGTAATACTAAACGCTGGTAAAGTTTTGTGAGTGTATAACATTCACAAGGGTTCTGAAGCAGGAAGGTGTTTGAACTAAGTTAAGGAGTGCGTATCGGACTATTTGTCCAGATTAATTGCCTCCCTTACCCTAATTGTCTTCAGGGGTGAACTTGATAGTGGACTTTATAATTAAGGGATTATTTTTCTCTTTAATTTTTACAATAATTATTTTGTTTCACTGTAGCAACTTATTTTTCAGAAGTAATCTTAACTACCATTTAGTTGGCGTAGTCGTGTTTTGCATTAGGTGCTTTATTGCCGATTAATAGCAGCGATAGTTAGATTTTTATTTTGGAGGAGGTATCCCAGGGTTAAATATATCATCTTTCGTATTTTTGGTATTTTTTTCTCCTAAGTGGTAGGAACCAGGTTATTCTTTTTCCTATTTTCTATCTCCACGTGTCTCAGTCACTGACATAATATGGCCGAGAGGGCAAAGCTTAGACAACTCCTCAGGGACGAAGCGAGAGAGGAGGGACTGGAAGGAGAGGAAGCGAAAGCTTTTGTCAGAGACGAACTTGAGAGATATGATGCGGACAGGAAAGAAGAAGAACTAAGGAGGAAAGAAGAAGCAGCGGAGAGGAAAGAAGCGGAAGACCGTCTATTACAGCAGAAGAAGATAGATGAGGAAATGGAAATTCGCAGGATGCAGCATGAGGAAAGAGAGAAGGAGAGACAGCTTGAGGAAAAAGAGAAACAGAGACAGCACGAGTTGGCTCTTAAAACACTAGAATTCCAAAGTCGTAGTGCTGCCTCTACCTCCAGCAATGGAGAATCTTCTCCTCATTCCTCCTTAACTGATCATTCTAACACTCAATCTCTTCAACTAAACGCCATGTCTTTCACTCTAGAATCTTTTCCTTGTCCAAATGAGAAGATTGACACATGGTTAGAAAAATTTGAGAAAATTGCAACTCTGTACGGGTTAGAGAGGTCGCGTTGGAATATGAAACTTTCCCAGGCCCTAAAAGGTTCTGCTTATGATGTTTATTCTAAGCTGGAAAGTAGCCAACAAGACGACTACGATGTGTTGAAGAAAGCGTTACTGGAGCGCTTTGAAATGAACGCTCGCAAATTTTTGCAACTGTTTCGCAACAGCCGGAAAGAGAATTCTGAAACTTTTCACCAGTTCTCGTCTCGTTTAAAGGGATATCTAACAAAGTGCCTTGAGCTTTCGCAGCTCCCCTCTACCTATGAAGGTCTTGAGGAATTTGTTTTAACAGAACAAATAAAGAACACTTTGTCTGCTGATACCCGGAGATTTCTAGCTGAGCAGGGGGCAGAAAAACTTGAAGACATCTTAGAGAAGTCTGAGCGTTACCACAATGCGCTGGCTGAACTACCGGCCACAAAGCGGAAACCGACAGAGGAGCATTTTCGAAAACATAACCTAGAGCAATCTTCTCAGGCTTCTAACCAAAATAATCACAGAGAAACTGGACCTCAAAACCCCCCTCCTGAAAAATCCAAGTTCTACAAAACCAAGTACCCCAACCACCCCAAACAGTCTGATCAACCCGACCGCCCTACATGGCAGCGCAGCCAGAAAGGACAAGGTGGCAAAGGGAGAACCCCTGAGCACGGGACATATGATCAGACCGAGCACACCGAGCCGAAACGCATCGGATGCTTATTGACAGTCTCGCAAGGCGGAATTGTTGACAGTGATTCCAAACCTGTTGGGGATAGACCCTCAACGCGAGGTACTGTTACTTTGAACGGTTCTCAAACTTCTTGCTTATTTGACACGGGGCTTTCTTACGATTGCATTGTTGCCAGAAACCTGGTTAAACCCGGTCAAGAGACAGGAGAGACCGTCAAACTTTGTGGAGTTCGTAAGAGTGATGCACCTACAGCGCTTCCCATCGCATTGGTGGAGATCCACTCTGATTTTGTCAGAGGTGTGATCAAAGCGGCTGTTATGGATGATCCCATCTACCCAGTCATACTTGGCGGGAGATACGTGTGTATTGGGAAACCGGAAGAGCCGATTGTGGCAGCAGTAACTACAAGAGGGCAAACCAAGAAGGAACGGGAGCCTGCGCCTAATTTGTTACCCATGGAACTTAAAGAAGCGCAATACAAGGACCCTACTTTGGCACCCTGCTTTAGGAAACTGCCCATGGCTAAGGAACCCAAACAGCACGGGGACATTTTTTCTGAGGATGGCGTACTTTATCGGAGAACGGGCAAGCCTGACCAAGGTTACAACCAGCTCCTAGTACCGAAACAGTACAGAAGCCAAATCCTAGAAATGGGGCACTCTCTTCCCTTCAGCGGACACATGGGACAGAACGCCACAAACCAACGTATAACCACTCATTATTGGTGGCCAGGAGTAAACACTGATATTATCAGGTACGTCAAATCCTGTGCCCAGTGCCAACGTGTGCCACCCAAGCAACGGACACCCCCAGTCCACATGGGTGAAATGCCAATAATGGGAACACCATTCGAACGGGTTGTGATCGACTTTTTAGGGCCTTTCGAAAGGACTAAAAGAAGGAACAGGTTCATCCTGACTTTAGTCGATACATGCACTTTATGGGCAGAAGCTATACCGCTAACATGCGCAGATGCCAAGCATGTCGCAGAAGCCCTCGTGCAGATTTTCACTCGGTTGGGATTCCCTCAGCAAGTGTTGACGGATAATGGATCTCCATACCGAAACCTGTTGATGGATGAGATCGTTAAGATCTTGAGGACCCAGCACATCCACACTAAGCCATATACTCCGGCCGGAAATGGGCTCGTGGAACGTGCAAATGGAAACCTCAACATGATGCTAAGTAAGCTGGCACAAGTGAAACCTGAAGATTGGGATCTCTGCATTCCTGCAGCATTATTTGGCTACAGAGAATCTCCTCATACTTCCACAGGATTTCCGCCAGCTACACTCTTATTCGGCAGACCCATTAAGGGCCCGCTTGAAGCCTTACTTCAGTCTCTGACAGACGAGAAGGCGGATGAGACAGTCGTCTCAGCCAGTAAATATGTGTCGGTTTTAAAGGAACGGTTGAAACTAGGGTGGGACCTAGCAACGACTAACTTTAAGCGAGCACGCACCAAGCACGCTAACCGATACCGGAAAGTCGCGAAAGAGAGAGAACTGGAAGCAGGAGAGAAAGTTTTGGTGTTGCTCCCTACCGAGAACAACCAACTGAAGATCGGATGGCAAGGGCCGTTTACCGTCCTGAAAAAGATTTCTAAGGCTAACTACCAGATATCTATTCAAGGAATGGAGAAGGTTTTCCATTTAAATCTCTTAAAGAGATACTTGGAAAGACCAGTGCCAACCTCCGACCATCTCCTGACGATCGCCAAAACTGACGAAGATGACGATAGTGGCAGGGAAACTCCACTGCACACACAGGAAATCTTTGAAAAATGTCAGAAGCGGCGACGCTCTTTCAAGCGCGCATGGGAGACATTCCAAAGGAAGGAAACGTCGGGACAGACTTCATGAGTAGGAATTGGAGAGAGATGGAGGGGGAAGATGAGAGGGAAGAAGACAGACACCCCGAAGCTACGGTTATAGGAAATTTAATTCCATAACGTAGACATGGAGTGCTTCCATATCTTAAGGGGGGACGTCCTGTCACGTAGGTCTTTATATCATTAAATTACCTACATCTTCTTCCTATTCTCTCACCATAATCCTCTTATTTATTATCTTTCCGTACTTGTTTTTCCTGTATTTTTCGCATCACTCGGGTGCGGAAAATATTTTCTTCTGTATTCTCAAACTGTACCTGTTTCTTTTCTCAAAACTGAGAATCGCACGAGTAACTTGATTACGTAGATGTCAGCTCTGCCGGTCGAACGATAGCTGTGAATATACGGTCCTCGCCAGACATTCGTCTGCAGTTTTTTTCCGGTCAGAGCGCTGACTGACCAGTGTCCCCGGGCGGGGGGGTGTGAGAATTCGCTCCATCGGGGCATGGCAGACAGACAGCTGTCTACTGTTTGCAGAAACTGCGAGCGTTTCGTCGAAATAGCTCCGGCGTAGCGTGAAAATCGTTCCGCACCGCAGACAGGCTGTCTGGGATTTGAAACTGACACGCGTACATCGTGGTCAGTAGGTGGCAGTTACGACACGCGTGAAGCTGACGTAAATGTTGGGAGTAAGGGAGATAATTTCGCTTAGCGAAATAAGTTAGGGGCCCTTTGTCTAATTTTAAGATATTGGCCCGAGTTTGTAACTCACTTCACTCATTCTACATTTTACAGTAGACGTGGGCACTTCGTTCTAGAACACTTAAATTTAATAAGTGATATCTCTTAGTTTCGTTGTGACATCGTAGTGCTGTGCTTGAGTGAAATACTGGGGGTGACCCGAACTTTACCAGCTTTAATAAGAGTTAATAAGAGTTCATAATTGTGAAGAAATAGACAGTCCTTATTTTGAACCACGTGGGTTTCTCAAGTAACACTGATCTGACGGTGCAAGTTAGACAGTAATACCATATCCCACTAACGGGCTTTTTCAAAGACTGTAATGATAAATACTGGGCCTGTGAACCAGATCTTAATTTCTTCCATAAACTCTACGTAAATTTTCTGCCTGGCGGCGAGAATAATTACAATCTATGACATAAACTTTCCGACATTGTTGACAAGTGAGTGGGGAACCAATAATTTCTGTTTTGAGAGAGGTTGTCCACCGGTCATCTTCCTAATTAAGGGAAACTTCGTGTTCTGACATTTTGTGCTCGTTTAAGCCTAATTCTTACCTCGGGAGTCAAGTGACATTAACTTTAATCTGAAATAACTATCGCCTGAAGCAGACGCTCCCCAGATCCATTTTTTTAATGAAACCAACAAACAAATCTGCAGAGCTGGGATCTGTTTCAGTAAACGACAGTAACAGATAAAAAAGTGTGAGTGTCCAAAATTTGCGCCAGCCGGCGAAACCACAACCCGATTGTAAGTATATCAGGGCCCTGATGAAAGAATCGAGTGAAAGTGACGGAAGGAGGTTCGTTGTATAATACCCTCATTTGTTATATGTGTTTTTTTCCTTAGGCGAGATTTGCTGCTTAAGTAACGTGTTACGTTAGAATAGATACTGCTGTCAAAGTCAGTCTATACCTTCAAAGGGGGACAATATTAGACCCTAACCACATGCATCTATAACTCTTTGGGCCATCATCTGTCATCCTAACGGGGCTGTGGGCTAAACCTAGAGTTAAGATCATAGCGGGGCTATCACCCTTGTAGCATTTTCTTGATATTGTATGACTATGTGCATATGTTTTTTCCTTGATGTATTTTTTTTTTGTTTTGGTGTTGTGAGAAGATTTTATAGATGATAAATAAAATCTCTCTGGAACTAATCAGCGTGTTGGTCAGCTCGTTCTAGAATATTTAAATAAGTATTGTTATAGTTTTCCCACGTCTGTGTGTCTAACTGTTGTCACTTGAAGACGTGTGCACGTGAGTGGTATGTTCATACATAGTAACATATGTTGTCAATAGTCTGTCTGACTCTTATGTATCTGTCGTAGAAGATAGGCCTGAGAGAGAGAGAGAAGATTCTTGTTTTTTTTTTCAGGGGACAGCTCTATTTGATTCGCTACCACTGCACTCTTGGGAAAATCCTTTTTTTTTTCTAACTCTCACTGTGTATATCACATATTCTAATCTATTCAGAAGGGACCAACCTAAGTCTTAATACTCCTATCGAAAAATCTACGACATGTAAAAGTCCCTATAAACATATTCACTTTAAAAGTAATTTAAGTTTTCAAGCTTTAAACCAGTGTAAATGTCTATGGGAAAATATTCATTTTAAAGTTAATGGAAGTTTCAAACTTTCCAATCAGTGTAAATATAAATGAAAACATATTCAATTTATATTGCGAACACTTTTCAACCAGTGGAGATGTATATGTAAACAGACTCTATCTGTATTATTAACTTTTTCATTTAAACGTCATTTAAAACTAAAGCTATTCTATTTAAATGTAAAGGAAGTTTTATCCCGAGGGATTAAATTTAATTCTCGTCGAGGGTAAAGTGAGTTAATTGGGATGGTGGTATGGGAAGATAGGAACCCATAACTAAGGGGTGGAAAACGCCATATTCAGAAGAGCGTTTCGTTCTATTCTTTTACTATAGTTATTGGTAGTACCAGCAGAAAGTACTATATCTGGAACAAGAAGGCAACAGTGGCCTAAGCTTTAAGACGAAGAACCCACTTGTTAGACTCTCCTTGACATTTCTGGGAAACGAGCTACACCCGATAATCTTGACCAGGGACGAGCGTGAGCAGTGTGAAAAGAACCAACCCATAAGGAGGAGCAGAACCGTCATTGGCAGCTAAGTTCAAATATATGCTGCCACTTGAACTTCTTGTAACATTTCACAATCCATAACGATTGTGATGATAACTTTTCTTCTTTCTTTTCTTTGATCCTTAGCCGCCGACCGTCAAAGCAGTCAGTGGCCATCACGCCTAGTGGCGTCTTGTAGGGCAACAACAAATTGATTCCACTTTGCTCGGTCGGCGGCCATCCTTCGTACAATGCCCCAACTCTGGTTCATTCTTTGCATCTCAGCCTCCACAGTCCTCCGCCAGGTTGTTTTTGGTCGGCCTCTCTTTCATTTTCCTTCAGGGGTCCAAAGCATAGCTGTTCTTGTGATGGCATCGGGGTCTCTTCTGAGGACATGGCCAACCAAGCTCCAGCGTCTGCCAGCTATGATGATGTGCATGTCCTCTTGCTTGCTCCGAGTAAGCAGATCTTGGTTGGTGATGGTATTCGCCAAAAGATTCGGTGAATTTTTCTTAGGCATGTTGTGTGAAAAGAGGACAATTTCGACATTTCCTTCTCTGTAACTCTCCAGCATTCCGCATCATAGAGAAACACAGAAAGCACACAGCTCTGATATAATCTTAATTTTGTGCTTGTGCTGTATTGAGAAGACTTCCAGATGCTGTTTAGGCTAAAAAAAAGGCTGTTCTTGCCTTATTCATTCTGATGTTGATGTCTTTGCCTGCCCCGCCGTCTGGTGTTACTATGCATCCTAGGTATGTGAAGGTGTCTGACTGTACCAGTTGCTGATTCCTTACTGATATGGGCTCAGGGTTGCTCACAATGAGCGTCATGACCTCTGACTTCTGTAAATTGATGTTCAAGCCCACCTGCTGGATAAACTTATTAAGTCTATCCGTTTTTTCCTGGATGTGTTGATGTGAATGTGCTAGTAGTGCAATGTCATCTGCATATTCCAGATCTTCCAATGTAGAAAATGTAGTCCATCTTATTCCTCTTGGACTGCCCTCTGTTGTCTGGCGCATCACCCAATTGTTACGGTGTTATTATGTATGTTTCATGTTGGCCCCACTTAAATTTGTCGTCAGTTAAATTTACGCGCTGACATATTTATCTGATGCCAACATGAGGTGCTTTGCACAATAGTTTTTATTAATGAACGTGATTATGCGTAGACGTCAATGAATAGTGATGACGTTGTAGGGTGTTATGCTAATGCATAACAACGGTCTTTCTGGACCCTTTTGATGCTTGTCTCCGTCTAAGCAAGACGTGATTTATAGTACTCCCAAGATAGTAAATGTGCAGATTTCTCCTCAACTATTTAATCAAGGGTCGTCGTCTTCTAATTTATTGATGCTAGGATTGAGCATCTTATCTTGTTGAGTAATTTATTCCTTCGGGAAAGGAATGCAGGGAGTACATTGTTTATAATTAATCTATCGCAAAGCCCAGTTTTCATTACACCGATGGTCCGCCAGACGGCATCGCGAGTACACAAGCTGGACATTTGACGATACATATTGAATACAGAGACTGCACTGATGTTTTGTATGAATTAATGCTTTGAATGTTTTAATGTTCTTCTTCGTCAATAAATGTGAAATTGTCGTGGACTTGAACACGAGAAGCGTTGTCAACTCACTCCAGTTGATTATAACTATGGGACACTCACATTCGATATTAACCATCAATCAGCACAATTGCTCAAATTAATTATATGAGAATCAAATGGCGCAAGCAAAGTCTGCAAGACCAAACAACAAATAATAAAAAAAAAAAAAAACCCCCCCCCCCCCCCCTCTTAACACCAATCTATGACTGTTAAAAATAGTGTGGTTGATAAGGGGCATCCCTGTCATACTCCTGTCTTCACCTCAAAGGTTAGGTTGCTCTGCCCAACACTACACGTAAAGTTGGCATAGAGGCTTTTTATGATTGACACTATGCAGCTTGGAATTCCATAAGCCCTCAGTATTTTCCATAAACTGTCCCTATGTATACTGTCAAAAGCCTTTTCAAAATCAACGAAATTAATGTACAGCTGTCTTTGTCATTCTGAGCACTGCTCTATAATGTTCCTGAGAGTGAATATATGATCTACACATCTTCTGTTCTTTCTAAATCCTGCTTGTTCTTTCCTCAGTTTGTGGTCTACTGCTTTTGAAATTCTCTGTATAATTATCCTGCCTAGTATTTTGCTGGGAACTGAGAGAAGAGTGATTCCTCTCCAATTATTGCAGTCTGCAAGATCTCCCTTCTTGGGCAATTTGACAATTATTCCTTTGTTCCACTCTGATGGTGTTGTCCCCGTTTTCCAGCCTTGTGCAATTACTGGTTCTAATAGTTCTGCTGTTAGCTCAGGGTCTGTCTTAAATAGCTCTGCATTTAAGTTATCATGGCCAGGAGCTTTTCCGTTCTTTAACCCTTTGATTGCTGTGATGATTTCTTCTACATCCTAAAGAGAGATATACTAGAATAATAGAATTCCACTGCGTAAATCAGGAGTGGTGGCTTAAACGAGTTGAAATTAATAAGTGCTTAAATCCTCCACAAAAGCGTCGGCAGAATTACAGAGTTAACATACTCAGCCAAAGCAGTATTGTTCTCGCTTATTCTGAATATCTTGTGAACACTCCCTGGAGATAGAAGCGTTTTGTTTCTTCTATTTACATCTCTGCCAAGAGTAATCTTGTGCGAAGGTAGATACCTTTGAAGCTCATATTATATACTCTTGAGTTTTGGCCATTGTAGGACTACTACTGCAAAGCAGGGGAGGCAATACCGTCACACCGTTCAACCTAGTCGGTTATATTTGGGCGCATGTCCAAATATAAAAGATTTTTAGGTCTGATAACACTGTCAAGATTACACTAACAGAAGATAAAATATAAAATTGTTATATGCTAACAGATTGATAACTTACAATTTATAATAATTTTATAATTACTCGACACCACTCGCACTGAAATGTCAATTCGCTTTTAGGTTTGTCCAATTCGCACTTTTTTTATTGATCAGAACAAAGTCATTATGCTGATGTAGTCATAAATGTTTTACATCCAATTTTTGTGTCTTCTGCTTCTTCTTTTCCCTCGTTCGCCCTCAGACCTATATTAATGACTCCAATAAAAGTAGTAGTCAGCTTAAGGTTCCTGCCATCTCTTGAAAGTCTCAGCGCTGAACATTATTTTTCAATTTGAAAAAAAATCTACTTTGCAAAAATGCGAATTAAATCACAGAGTTGTCTTATTAACACTAAACTAAATCATTAGACAGCCGCGCGCTCAGTATCACCGAATCATATCAAGAAAATACAACTTCATTTTAGGGCTAATCTGCGCATTTGAGCATGTATTTCCAGCTTTGTGACGAACAGATCTGTGAAACATGAACTTCGTGAAACAATTCTTTCGCGTGTTTAGGGGTGGCTCTTGTTTATCCCCCGAGCTCAGAACGAATCGGCAGATGAAGCTCGAGCATTAAGGAAGTGGGAATGGGAGGAGTAGTAGCGCGAGAGGTGGTGGGAGGGAAAGAGAGCTTCAGGAGGTTTTAATTTAGAATCAAAGCGGTAATAATATTTTTGGAGACTTGTTATATGTCATTATTAAAACATGAAAAGACTTTTTTTTTAAATTTTAAAGTTCTGTGGTGCCCACATTCGTCTAAAAACGAGCCACCAATAATGTTTTTTAAATGTGTTTGGGGTCCTTATACCGCAATGGGTCTTAAAGAAAGTGGGTAGACTGAAGTAGAACATGAGAGAATATTAGCACAGGCGGATAATACATTGTAATGTCTGGAGCAAATCCATAATCTCTTTCTGTCTCTCTCTCAAGATGACTTGGCATGTGTTAGTTGAAGGCCTATACTCCTTGGGGATCTAAACGGCACTGATGATGAATGGAGGCAGTACTACCCATTTCTGATCAAGCTCATGAAATGAAGTCTGACACGTAATGTTATATTAAACTTCTTTAGGGTTCGTACCAGCCCAGTAAGCCATCTTTTTTTTCTTCCAGGTTCGACCTCTTTGCTGTTCTGACTCCATCCAGTCTGATGCTGCCAATCCGCCCCACTGTTAGGTCAAGCTATATCATCAGGTTATGTGAAGACCATCTTTATGTTTCTTTGTTTTGTTTTTATTTTTAATGTGCTGTTTTCACGTGTGTTTGCTCAACACCAGAAGACAGCATTATGTGGCGTGAGGGTAAGAATGAGAGAACGAATATGATGAGTATTCTCTCTCTGTTTCTCTATCTCTATCTACAACGAATGAGTAGAAAGAAGATACGACGTAGGCCTACTTCGAAATTTCTAGCAATTCGTTGTGGCTCGTTGGCGTCAGAATCATTTCAGTACATGAGTTGTTGTTGTTTAACTAGGGCTGCTGAGCTTCTCTCTCTTTAGCAGCCAATACCAAGTTGAAGACTCCTTGGTATTTTCTACACTGTAGATCTAGGCTTTTCCTGTGGCTTTTCTGCGATTCCAAAACGTGTTTGGCTTGCATTTAAAGGATCATCATATTTGGTCTCAAGCTAGGAGTAAGAAGCGCGTTGCATTCTGTGCATTTCCCGCCATCCAGGAGGGCTCTCCAAATTTCCTGAGTTAAAATTATGTGCTCTGGTTCTGTGCTCTGGTTCTGGGCTCTGGTTCTGGGCTCTCCCAAGGAATTGTCACGTCCTACATAGAGTCACGTCTCAGCTCCCCCCTGCCCTATCATGGGGTCCATAGCGAGATCATCTGCGTGCGGCCAACCAGGTAAAAGTCAGAATTACGTCTGGGGTTCAAGTGACTGCTCCAACCTTAGTGTTCAATGCTGGGTTCTCAACAAGTTTCACCACACGGGGAATCCCTGGGCGTGTGTGGATGATTTCAAGAGTCAATGAGGGTGTAATTAGCCTCACAGACAGAGGTTCACTTCCACATCTGTATACTATAGCAATGGGCATAGCTGGTGGTCATATAAGGATGACTCCAGATATCCCTAAAATTTTACTTAAATGAGTTGTACTTTGAAGACAAAGATCCAATAAACTTGAAATGGAATGGAAAGGAATTAAATGAAATGATGACAGGAGAATTTATGCCGTCATCACGATATACAGCAGAAGTTACTTGCTCGCGTTTAAAGAATGGGCTGGTAACAAAAAAAAAAGGTATGAGAAAGGTAAAAAAAAAAAGGTAAAGGTATTCCCATACCAGATACTGCCGTAGGTGGGTGAAGTGTTAGAGACTTCGCCATACTAGGTCCACAATCGAGTGGTCGGGTGAACAGTCCACTTACTCGCTGAGTTCCTTCCCTAACTCAAAGTTACAGCTGGGTAGACTGCAGCGTGTCGGTACTATGATTCGAACCCGGCATCTTTGCAGCGAGAGACCAGCGCTCTAACAACTCTGCCAATCGGACGCTCACTGGTAACATGCCAAAGTGAGATTAACGTACTTAAAGACAAACACTGCAGCGATCAACAAAATTAACTCGTGCGCTGACTTAGAAGAGCGTCGATTGGCAGAGATTGTTAATGCGCTTGCTTCTGGAGGCAAATTTACCGTGTTCGTCATGCTGCAGTCTACCCAGCTGTAAATGGATACCTGACCTCGCTCGTGAGTTAGAGAAGGCAAAGGCAGCTACGAAGGGAACCGGTCACCCCACGTCATGAAGCTGAGGCTTAGTGCAGCCTCTAACACTTTACTCCCTTGCCGCAGTATATGTTATGGGATTACCTTACAGGCCGAAACTGACAAGCTGTGAATGAGAAAATATTAAAAGGTAGTACCATAGCATATACTGCCGTAGGGGTGTGAAGTGTTAGAGACTAGGTCCAGCATCGAGAGGTGGGGTAATCAGTTCCCGTCCTCTTCGCCTTTTCCTTCCCTAACTCAAATTCAGGTACCCATTTACAGCTGGGTAGACTGGAGCGTGTCGGTATGCTATCGGATGCTTTATACTTACAATTTTCTAACCAGCGGCATTTGGGCTTCATCCCTTCGGCCCAATGACATGAAACAAATTTCATGGTATTGCGAGGCTGGGGAGCCTGTGGACTTTCCTTCCAACCCGATAAGGAGCTTCGCTTCTTCATTTCCACAGAGGGTTTGTGCTCAGGAGCTGTTCGAGTTATTCCAGTCCCCTGGTCGAAGGCCCTGCTTCAAATGTCTTCGCCAGCACTCGAATTAATCCAGTCCAAGTCCCGGTCGAAGACACCCTCAAATGTTCTCGCCAGGGCGCAAACCTGGATCACCCAATCGCCAGCGCAGTGTGGTAACCATTACGACAGCGCGGCTCCCAAAATATACATATAAAAAAGAAAATATTTATTGCACGCCTTCCGTAACTCTTAAAAAAGGTCTACCACTTACGTTCTTTGATCTATACGAGTTTACTGTAGCGTTTGCACGCCCACAAGCATCATAAAAATACGGTAACCTCAACATAATTTTAATAGCGTTATAACGCTCAGTCGTTCAATGCTTGCCGCAAGCCAATCGAATCCTTCTCGCAAGAAGTTATGTTAAGATGGATGACGAAGGGGAAAGTACAGGGATAAATAACGTACCAACATAAATGGTGGAGTAACCACATTGGGGTCTTCGTTGTTTATTATCTCTTTTTAACACCCACACCTTTTTTTAGCTTTTGCTTATATTAATTACGTGTGCAAGAGAGACATGAGGGTACTGGATAAAAATCCAGCAAACTGGGAAGATGACGCTGCCGATCGCACCAAGTGGCGATGATCTCTACGGCGCCTCCTCAGATTGGCGAAAAGAAGCTCTCACTGCAAGCAGAAGAGAGGAGATAACGTCGAAAGCAACACGAGAAATATAAGCAGCTGGGGGTTTAAACCTCAGGGGCGCATTCCCATAGTGGGTTATGGCTGAACGGGTTAGTATTATTATTATTATTATTATACATGCCGGGGTACGTGGCAATGAAAGAGCTGACAGACTAGCTTCAAGAGTACCCATACAAGGTGCATTGGCCATGGATAAGGAAGAAATGCTGAGGGCGATTCATGTTCGTCTATTAGAAAATGACACGGCAATCGATGAATCATGAAGGCTAAGACTGCTGGAATTTGGCATCAAACGTAAGACCAGTAGGGATGGACGTATGAGAGGACGCATCCGCCGTGTACACAACCAGTGCGCAACAAGAACAATTAGCATTCATACATTTGGACATTTGCTGCGGGAGACTGAGCACCTATGGGTTTGCCCGGAGTGCAATGACGTCGATTCTGATTAACAATAACAATAAAAACAATTATGATTATACTATTGACGTGAAGCGTAGTGTGGAGGTGAGGTGTGCGTTCTTAAGCCAAGTGTGTAGTCTAGGCTGCTGTCAGCCCCGTGCTGATGTAGGATGTATGTATGTTGTAGGATGTCTGTGTTGTTGTAGGATGTCTGTGTTGTTGTAGGATGTCTGTGTTGTTGTAGGATGTCTGTGATGTTGTAGGATGTCTGTGTTGTTGTATGATGTCTGTGATGTTGTAGGATGTCTGTGTTGTTGTAGGATGTCTGTGATGTTGTAGGATGTCTGTAATGTTGTAGGATGTCTGTGTTGTTGTAGGATGTCTATGTTGTTGTAGGATGTCTGTGTTGTTGTAGGATGCCTGTGATTTTGTAGGATGCCTATGTTGTTGTAGGATGTCTGTGATGTTGTAGGATGTCTGTGATGTTGTAGGATGTCTGTGATGTTGTAGGATGTCTGTGTTGTTGTAGGATGTCTGTGATGTTGTAGGATGTTTGTGTTGTTGTACAATGTCTGTGATGTTGTAGGATGTCTGTGTTGTTGTAGGATGTCTGTGATGTTGTCTATCCATCTGTCTCTTGGTCTTCCTATACTCTGAAACCAGATCTTCTGCTGTTGTAGGCGTGAAGTGGTTATTTATCGGGCTCCATTTTCATGAGATGGCCAAACCACTTAATTTTCTGTCTGTATATATATATATATATATATATATATATATATATATATATATATATATATATATATATATATATATATATATATATATATATATATATATATATATATATATATATATATATATGATGCAGGATGTAGTTCCTACAGTTTTACTAATGTCATCATTACTCATTCTGTCTATCTTGGTAACATTAATGACTTTTCTTAAACATAACATATCTTACAGGATATGATGTTCTATTTATATGACTGCCGTAAATAAAGTTATTACTTTATGTTGCCTTGATTGTTGTTCCCCACACTTGCTGCGACGACCGGTTGCGTTTTAAGAAAGGTGGAGTTAGGGGGAAAAAGGTAATATGTTTTACTAGGACAAAAGACAAAATAATCCAATACCATAATTCCCGCCGTAAGTACTCCGGTCGGTCGGTCGGTCACATTTTGCACTTTTTCTATTTTCGAGAGAGCACATTAACTTTCAACCACAGCTAAGGGGGTGCAACTGTGGTTGAAAGTTAGACAATAATTGTATTGTTTCCCCTTATATGTACTCTCGCGAAAATAGAAAAGTGTGACGGTGTGCATTAAATCAACAGACAATCAAGATACTCTTCTGTCCAGTTTCATTCGGGAAACGGATTTAACTCATCATTTTTCTTTAAAAAAAACCTTAAGTTATCTGATTGTTTCTTCAAGACAAAATTTTAATTTAAAGTATTGCAGACTTATTATTATGGATCAAAATGATAAGATGGCTAAAAGGAAGAGACGATCGCGTCATTCACAGCGAGCAAGCAGTTTGATTATGGAAAGAAGCCACAACTTGAACTGGAGTCAGGAAAGTTCGGAGATACAGATTAAATCAACAGACAATCAAGATACTCTTCTGTCCAGTTTCATTCGGGAAACGGATTTAACTCATCATTTTTCTTAAAAATGTAAGTTTTTGGATTGTTTCTTCAAGACAAAATTTTAATTTAAAGTATTGCAGACTTATTATTATGGATCAAAATGATAAGATGGCTAAAAGGAAGAGACGATCGCGTCATTCACAGCGAGCAAGCGAGACTATAGAAGAAGCAGCAATGTAATACGTGTAACAGAAACAACACACTATAATTAAAAACCTGCCAATTTTGGCGGGTTGTTGCTAGTAACCTAATAATAACCAACGTTACGGTCGTGAGAACGTCGTCAGGGACAAACGAACAAAACCAGAAAGGAAAGAAAGCGAGTTATGGAAAGCGAAGGCAGCGAAGAAGGTAGTATAGTTAAGTCTCTAACACGATGGCAGTATCTGCTATGGGACAACCTTTACCACTGTAATCACGTGTCGTCTTTTTTACCTAAAATGTTTAACATTGTTTAAGTTGGACGTGTTTTGTTCTGTGCCACATTTAGCTCATAGTTTGGCAAACGTATTTACTGTGTTACGTGCAAACAATACACTTTTTATAGACTGGGGTATTAAACCATTACAGCTTCATGTCTTTCAGATGAAAGCTATGACAGCCAAATATTAAACAAAACAGTAAATAAATAAATAATACACAAAGGTATGTTTCAAGCACTCGTGAGAAATAAAGAAGTAGAAGACTAGACAACAGAATAAAACAACAGAAGTGATAGGCTTATTGGGAATCGAACTCAGGACCTTCTGAACGACACTACCGCCTAGTTACTATCCTCCCTGCCAACTAGGCATCACAAAAATAGTGCTTCGTGGACAGAGGTCATTAGCACGATCTCTCCACGTAACCCGGATGTGTACGTAGGGACGACCCAGACTAAATATAGACGCAGTTACTTCTGCAGTTGTTCCTATTTAACAGTATAGGCCAGATTACACAAGATAAAGATCTGTGTCTTGTAAATAATGTGAGAATAGTACAGAACAGACGGGTATTGTCAACGTTTAAACAAAACAGTCAAACGTAAAAATCACGGCCCGTGAAATTAGCTGCCGGAGAAGAATGGCCACCGGTAGGCCGCAAATAATGCATTAACAGTAAACGCTAGTTGTAACTTTTGTCGCAGTAGCAATTACCCCCATGTCGTGAGAAATTCTAATCCACATATATAAATTAAAAAGTAAATGTAAAGCTTAACAAATAACTTCAATAAAAGGAAAGAAGAATGGTAAAGAACAGTGCTGTCACAATGACTGTACTCGAAATCCCCTTGTTTTCTCCTTTGTCTGCAAATTGTAACGTTTCACGTTGATAGTAAAAGCCTACTGCTTCAATACCCGCTTTCTACGATAAAACGTGTACTGCCTTTCTAAGAAAAACCTTGAGATACGCAAGCTGACCTATATTAATATTCCATTCATATCATTTTATACACTAACACGCGTCTCGCTATACAATTACTACCATCACGCGTGTAAGGCCACAAGCACTAGCTTTTTTCAAATCGACAGTGAAAAAAAAAACACTACCCATACGAGAGTTAGGTTTTAAAAACTTACAAAACGCTTATTAGGAAACATGACATTATACTGGTTTACGTTTGAAAACATTACAGTACCCAGACACCACATCGATCGAAGTGAACGGGAGGTAGAAGAAAATACATATTTTGAACGCAGCCCCTTGGCCCCATTAAATTTATATATTTGGGTTCCTTAGGACTTGCTGACAAAGAATATGTTAAACATTACGCAAATAGTTTAGGAATTAACAAATTATAGCCAAAAGAAATAGTGAGGGATGTCAGACAACACCAAAATCAGAATCGCTCAGTGGCAGATTTTCACACCACCATTGTACGGGAAATAGGTCCCCATGTTACCTCCTATTTGATTGGCGGACAGTAAATGTAAGGCTAAACACGATTAGTCGGGCTATAAATATTGATTCTTTGTTGTTAGGGAAACGTGAGTAGGAGTACTTTTTTTCAAACGCTTGTGTAAACATGGCTCGATTGGTTAGACCCGCCAATATAGGCAATTTGAAGCGTTAGTTCAGCACCACATTTTCAAATAAACTTACTAAAGAACCAGTGCGTTGAGCGCCAGTGCATATTTTTCTAAATAAAAGCCTGGGACATCGGCAGATCGGATTTTGTGCCTATTCATTGCCAGTCAACGTAATTCTGTATTATTTCCATGAATTGTGGTAAGCTTGAAATATTTGATATCTTTTTAATGAAAATTGAATGTAAATTGATAATTTATGTCTGTATATATGTGTGGTTCAGTAGCGAACATGAGGTAAAGCCTATATAGTGCTCCAACCTGAACAGAAGGTGTCGGAGGAAAGTAAAACTACATGGAATTGCCAAACAGTACACTGACACCTATCTTATTGACTAGAAAGAAATAATGCTGGAATTGCAGAGGCATAGTAACCATTAGGGAGGAGTATACTGGTGTAAATTATTTCAGATGAAGCTGACAGTTGGCCTACCGCTCTGAACTCAGTGTTTGTGATGTATTGTGTTCAGTCTGGAAATTTATTATAAATTAGTTCTGAAATAGGAGGTACAACCTTCTTGTTTCAGGGACCGTGGTCCTAAAGTTATTGAGCAGCACCTGGTCTGAGCATTGCTGAACCTAGAGGCTGACAGCATACTCCTGGGTCCAGATAGTGACCAGTGAGGTGTCTCCAGAACACAGGGAGGCTATCGAGCAGAGGAGTCTTTTCCTGCCGCCATCACGAAAGATAAGCGTCTGTGGCCAGAGGAGCTCAACATTATGCCCCCCCCCCCCCCCCTCAAAATCTGACCCAGTGTTCAAAATAGGAACTGAACTTTTTTATTTCCAAATAAACAAACACTTGAAGGGATGACAAATAACAACCTGAGGTATAATGTGGTAGCAAGTAAGGTTATCTGCAAAACACTACACCTATTAGATACACATACCTTCACAGCTGATCTCAGTCAGTACACTAAGTCCCCTATAAATATTTATAACATCCCACTTTACCACACCCCATTTGATGCACTTTTTCCGTGGGTACTTAGCTGGTCTTGTATCATTAACAAGGTTCAATCTCGCAGCGAGGCAATAGTTGGTTCGGATGGACGTGTGTTGAATTCCTGGCGAGCCGATTACTGCTCATACTTTTCATTTGTCCTGTGACTTCTGTCTGTCTGTCCTTTTGTCTGTCTTTCTGCCTAGTACCTACCATTTGCCTAGTTTAGTTATTTGTGTATGAAATAAAGTATTGTTTGGAATACATATAGCAGCAACAAAATAAATGGCTCGGACATTTGATCAGAATGAAGTGACCAGCCGAAATCACCTTCATGCACATTGCTCGCCAGATTACCTAATCAAAAGCGTGAAAAAAGCAATGTAAACGACGGGTTGAGGTTGTAGTTTTTAGGATGATACCATCATAAACTACTACATCATCATCACTTTCCTTTGCGCATGAATCCACAGCTGCAGCAGGTCCCCTTGCAAGCCTGCACCAAGCAGTTACATGCTCTTTAAGTGGTGGCTTCTGTGGTAAATTGTTTTAAAAATGATACGGTTCCCAGCCCCATGCACAACCTCAGATTGCTCGTCTTGTACGACATGCCTAAATGTTTGATGCAGGCTTCCTGCAAGGAGACCAGCTACAGTAGGAGCTCGATGCTCCGCGAGAACGCAAAGGAAAATGATGCTGATAATGAAATAATACCAGTCTCCACTACGGGCAATAAAAAACTAACCGCTTCTGTCTTATTGTTATCTTAATATATGGTCCTAGTTATATAGAGGACAAATAATCAACTAAGTTATCAGACCTAAAGGTTTTTCATGTTTGGACATGCCCCCTAATATAACTGTGGCAGGTATCAGAATATTACATGTATGTATGGGTATGGCGTGTTGTCTAAGAGTGCCGGGCCATACGAGGATAACAAATTGTCAACGCATAAACTGGCATCAAAACGGGCCAACAGTACAGACGATATTCCAAAGGCTTCTTGTCAAAATGCTCAGACATTTTAATTCCGTTATAACGATGCATTGATAATTTATCACTGGTATGGTACATCTTATTTCATCTGGGTAATAAATACACATATGATTGCCTTACAAGGCACTTAAAACACTTCTATGAATGTTCCCTTTAGTAACATCTCTAGAACACAGCTGGTCCTTACAAAGGACATGTAAACAATGCTCACGTCGCTAGGTCAAACAGATCGACGTCATATGCAAAACTACGCATAGCGACTATAAAAAAGGGTGCCACACTTGTGAGCACTACAATCATTTCCATTACCACTCACATGTGGCGTGCAAAAGGCATACGCCACAATAACCGACTATGTTGAACAGGACGCGCCTCGCCAATACGAGGCAAAATTTTATTTTAAATTTAAAAAATATATAGAGGAAACCAGCTCATATCATTACAAAGGTAAAGAGGTAAAGGATCCCGTTACACGCCTATTGAGGCATATTTGGAATAGCATTACAAGGCAGTCCTTATTCTAGAATACCTAGTGTAAAAGAAAAAAAAAGGAGGCCGAAACAGATGGAACAGAACAGGAAGGTTTTGAAGAGAATTAGTTGAGGGCATTTTCTCTACAGGGAGCTGACAGACAATTACTGAATGAAATGATCCATCTTGAAATTAACTTCTGGTGATACTGGGAAACATCTATGATTGACGTTACCCGCAGGAACTCGACACTTGGTTCTGTGCTATCGCCTACACAGAACAGTATTTTAACAGGCAGGTTAATTAATAC
Source organism: Oreohelix idahoensis (assembly GCA_024509875.1). Lineage (NCBI taxonomy): Eukaryota > Metazoa > Mollusca > Gastropoda > Stylommatophora > Oreohelicidae > Oreohelix > Oreohelix idahoensis. The sequence continues at coordinate 262,464 of JAMPIV010015293.1, read as the reverse complement.
TGGAGTCAAGCGCAGAATCTGAGCTAAGCAAAAGGGTGACTTTTAAGCCAAGGAATTAAAATAATGTATCTGGAGAAAAAAAAATTCAAGAGTCTGACAGAACGAAGACGTCCGTCTACCTTTACTGAAACAATACGATAGATGATAAATATTAATTTATCTCAACATGTAACACAACGTGCTACCGAAATAAACACGGCATGAGCTGCAGATGATGAAGTTGATAATGATGATGATGTAAAATATTTCTTTAAAAAGGGTCCTGAAAATCACATTACAGAAGCAAATCACAAAAGGGCATCATCGTCAAACAAAAATCCCATTATGTTACAGATGTACTAAAAAAAATGATGTACCGATGGATTTTACATATACGGAAGAAATCGGCCTCCTGCGTAGATCATCAGTTAGTGACACGAACCCACTGGTAAAGTGGACAAGGGAATGCCTAAAAAATGCAAGAACAAACATTACGGCAGATCCGAAGAAAAAAATATGCACACCGAGAGAAGGTAAGAAAAGAGATAAAATTACACTTCAATTCATTGGTCATTCCACCGAAAGGTAATAAAGAACCTTCACTACTCGCCCGCTGAGTAACTGCCGATGTCTGTAATTACAATGCTGTTGTGTTACGTCAATTCAGTTCGACACATGTTTACACAGATAAAGTAGTCTCATAATTTTCTAAGTGAAACGTAACAATTCAACGAACAAAAGTTCCCACCAACCTTTCGGGAAAATGTAGTCCTTCGCGAAATGCAATGGGGGTAATTTTGAATAATTAACTCTATCTTAAATGTACACTTAGCAGTAGATAACAAATGAAGTTCATTACATTTGCGGTCAAACCGATCAGTACTATATACAGTACAATAAGCAATAACAACTGCTGTCGGTTATAATTGATCACAACTACTAAATTTAGTAGGTTAAAATGAATTCGAAGGGAGAATATGTCTCACACTGCCCATATCATTACTGACATGTCGGTCAATTTAGTCGGCCAGGCTGATTCGAAGACGGAGTAATAACACGTTCATTTGGAATTTTGATGTGCGTTTGTTTGCTGTCCATACATTTGGTGTACATGCAGCAGAAACAGCACACTATAATTCAAACCTTTCATTTGTTGACGGGTTACTTACTCTTATAAAAATACATGTTTATATACTGAAGCACATTAAAAACGCACCATTATTATATATACTGAAGCACATTAAAAACGCACCACTATTATATATACTGATGCCGAGAAGCTGGCAAAAAAAAGTGTGGGAATGGATTTTCCCCGTGTTTGCCATGAGGTAGAGAGCGAATGGCTGCTGGAATGGAAAGTGCAAGATTCAACCCATGGGTGTGTGTACAGACTACATGAAAACGATGAAAGTTACACGTGCAACACGATTCTCAACAGCTATGACCCTGAAAATGTGTACGCGTTGTGGCAGTATACTCGGTATAAAAAGGCCGTTGAGAAAAAACACCCAATACATGTGCTTGAAATGCCACGACTATCGCAATAGTGGGTAGACATGGGCAAGTCTCTCGAATGACAGTCATACGACGACTCAGAGATACAGGCCTTACTGCAAGACGACCTTATGTTGGGCCAAACGTGACTCACAGACATCGCTAGCAGCGCCTGCAATGGGCAGAGCAACATATCAGATGGACTAGACTGCAGTGGAATGCTGTCCCATTCACAGACGAGAACAGATTCAACATATCCTTTGCAGATGGACGTATGCGGATTTAGCGACGGTGTGAAGAGCGCTTTGCAGATTGCTGTGTCAACCGATTTGGAGGTGGCAGTATTCACATTTGGGGAGGATTCAGTTTTCACCATCGCTTGCCTCTTCACGTCTTCCGTGGAAATGTTAATGCTGTGACATATCGAGATGAGGTTCTGGATGCACTGGTTGCTCCTGCGTTCACAATTTATCCAGACTTGCAGCTTCTCCAGCAGGATAACGCACGTGCATTTTTTTTTTTTGTATTTTTGGTTTTCTCCCTTGCCTGCACAGAATGCAATGAATTTCATAACAATCAAATGTACAAATTAATGACCAGCATGGATTCATAGGAAAATGAATAAAGATTCCAAATATGTAAACTTGTACACACTTATATTTACATTTCACACTCTGTTCCTGGATTATACAAGTGGTGCGTTTTTAATGTGCTTCAGTATATAAAAGAATGCTTTAACCAAACACGGGTTTTTTTTTTTTTTGTGTGCGTCTGCTAATATGCCTTCACTGCTCATCTGCACAATACACAGAAACAATTATAATTTAGCTCCTAGATATTTTACCAGAAGTTTGTAACCCTAAGCAGCGAGCATATTTTTTGTGTGTGTAGTTGGACCAGGTATAATTAAAAAAGTGTATATATTTGCATAATGTTGTTACTGGTTTTTCTATAGTTTACTTTTTTATACTGTTGTTGAAGTGTTTGTGACTTAACCGTTTCTAAGGATAGAGTAGCCGGCCCCATGTGTTAGTTTCTTTGCTACACTTCCGGGCACCGTATGAAGATGATAATCAAGGTGGTGGTAGTGGTGATGATGATGTTAATGATGATATTTTTTTTTTTAACGACGTGTTTTATCATTTCGTATAACGAGACAATAAAGAAATCTTTATAAATGTGCAGGTACGTGCAGAGCTGGCCCTAGTAATTTGTAAAGGTGATACCTGGCTTGTAAAATCCCCTCTTCTTCATACACTCCCAGACGTCTACTTGAATGTTTTCAAAGAAAGCAGTAGTCAGTTTGAGGCTATTTGAATCTCCGTAGAGCTTTTCTATGAATGGTATTGATGTCGGCCACATGCGCTTTCTCTGTTCCGTATATGTTGCGCAGCTTTGACGCAGACGTTCAGATGCTCTACATCCCTACAGTAACATTCAAAAAACAAAACATAACACACTTCGGTTTTTTTAAACCTCATTCTAGGTAATCGTTTCTTTATTTATGCTGAATTATAGAAGAGTGCTCAGTGCGCTGTATTTGAAAACAAAAACAAACAAAAAACAATATAGACATATAAGAAAACAATCAACGTCATATAAGCAAACATCTTTTCTACCTGTGTTAACTTCAATTTGTATCTGACAGAACGTACTTTAGAAATCTACAATTAAATAATCAAAGAGGGGAAACCCGAGGTTTATAAACAGTTAATATATAATACACATAAAGGTATGCTTCAGGCACTCGTGAGAGATAAAGAAGTAGAAAACTAGACAACAGGTAAACAATAAAAACGATAGGCGCTTACCGGAGACTGAAATATTTTGTTTACTTTTTCCTGTCCTTTTACATTTTTACATGTTTTTATTTTATTTTTTAAAATTTTATTTCGGCGCCTCCCCCCAAGTCGACGCCCGTACAGCCGCATCTTTTGTACCACCCAAGTGCCTCCCTCAGTACGCGGACACTAATATAACAGGCGTACTATGGAAAAAAGGGGAAGAAAACAAGAATGTTGATACAAATAAATTCACCATTAAACGCTGTTTACGAGATGTATTAAATACAAGTGTTTCCTCAACAAGATATAGGAAGGATCCCGCGTACCAGCGGCTTTAAAAAATAAAAAATAAAAAACACAGCCGCACGAGAACAAATTGCAACCCTTGCAGAACATCAAAGTCTTCACACAAACATAACACGGAATCCAAGTTGTATACTTCAACGCTTTTCACACAAGTTGATTTCTAAAGTACGTTCTGTCAAACAAACATCGAAGTTTTAATACGGGTATAAAATGGGCGTAGATTAATGTGAGACATTCACAGGTAGGCATTAAAATTCACACATCGACTCTAAAGACGAAGTATCCACTGTGACAACAGTAATCATTTTTTACCTAGATCCCTTGGATGTAATACCCGGACAACAATGCTTTACTGAATCAAATAGGAAAAAAGAGCAAACATAAGACTTAAAGATCCACAGTTTGTAATAAACTATACCTGTAAAAAATTTCGGTTAGTAATGCACAATGTCTGTAAAACTTTCTAGTTGGTAATGACCTATGTCTGTACAACTTTCTAGTTAGTAATGAACTACGTCTGTACAACTTTCCAGTTAGTAATAAACTACGCTTGTACAACTTTTCAGTTAATAATGAACTACGTCTCTACAACTTTCCAGTTAGTAATGAACTATGACTTGAACTTATCTTATCTTATCTCAGCCCGTAACCCGTCATGGGTCGTAGGGGTGCCATGGTGGAAGCATCAGCAGACAGGGTCCTCCACTGCTCTCTATCCTCAGCAATGCGTACAAGTGTGGAAAAACCGTGTCCTGCCCATTCTTTGATGTTATCAGCCCAGGATTTTCTCTGCCTTCCTCTTCTCCGTTTACCTTCGACTGTTCCCTGAAGGATCGTTTTCGAAAGGGAGTCATGACGAGTTACATGCCCAAACCAGGCAAGCTTTCGACGTTTCACTATTGACAAAAGTGGTTCTTGGTGGCCTGCATAGGTGTTTATCTTCTCTCTAACATAGACATTTGTTTTGTGCTCTTTATAGCAAATGCGCAAAATTCTTCTATAACATTTATGCTCGAAAGCCTGAATCCTTCGCTCCGTATCTGCAGTGTCCAGCCCTCACACCCATACAAGAGAATAGATAATACAAGTGATTTCTATAATTTGATATTCACAGGAAAACTGATGTTACTTTTCCAGATCACATTCAACCTTGTCATGGCAGCTGAGGCCATCTCAAGTCTTGTCTTGATTTCTTTAATTGATCTTCCATCACTACATATAGTGGACCCGAGATATTTAAAGGTGTTAACTTCTTCTAACGTTTGCCCATTTAACGTAATGTTGGTCGGAACATGTTTCTTATGGCTATTCACCAATATCTTGCTTTTTCTATATTAATTTCCATCCCATACGTTCTTGTTACTTTCTCCAGTCTAGAGGTAAGGTCTTGAAGTTCTGATTCTGATCCAGCTATCAGATCAATATCATCAGCAAAACGTAGGTTGCACAGAGGTCGGCCTCCAATCGATATTGTTGATTTATAATCGTAGAGAGCCTCCTGCATTATATGTTCTAGATATATATTAAAGAGCACTGGTGACAGGATACATCCTTGGCAAACTCCTACAGTTGTTTTGAAAAATTCTCCAATGTCGTTGCTTACAAAAACAGCACTGCTTGCGTCCTTATATAGTGCTTCAATGATATCTATGATGGTGGTATCAAAATTGAATTTTCTCATTACTTGCCATAAGCCTTCATGCCAGACTCGATCGAAGGCTTTTGTGAAATCGATGAAGTTATGGTATAAATCGTGTTGATGTTGGAGATGTTTTTCGATAAGTAATCTAATATTGAAGATTTGTTCTGAGGTACTTCTTTTTGGTCTAAAGCCAGCCTGTTCCTCTGACAAGATTTCTTCTGATTTCTGTTTTATTCTGTTCAAAAGTATCCTTAACATTACCTTACTTGGATGACTAATAAGGCTAATGGTTCTGTAGTTTTTGCACATTTTTAGATTTCCTTTCTTTGGAAGCGGTATTACTAATGACTGCGTCCATTCTTTTGGCCATTTTTTTGTACTCCATATCTTCTGGCAAATTGTTGTCATGATTTTTACTATATCTGGTCCTCCATATTTCAAGAGCTCTGCTGGTATATTATCCACACCCCGTGACTTCCCTCCTTTCATCGAACATATAGCCTCTTCCACTTCTTCCCGTAATATTGCTGCATTTCCGAGTTCCCTGTTTTCGCACTTAATGTTGTTTAATATGCCTAAGTCAGTGTCAAGTTTACAGTTATATAATTCTTTACAATATTCTGTCCACCTTCTCGTTACAGCTGTTTTTTCATTGAGCAGAGCCCCATTGCTATCTTCTATGACAGTTACCCTGGGCTGTTGAGGTTTTGATAGTTTTCTTAATGTGTCAAAAGCTGCCTTGCTGTTACCTTTTATTAGCCCCGTATTAATGGACTCACGTTGATCAGCTACCCATTTTTCTTTGGCCTGTTTCATTTTCTTCCTAATATTTTTGTTCACCATACTGTATTGCCATGCTGCTTCAGGAACCTCTTTCTTAACCTTTTTCATTTCCCGCCGTGTATCACATAACTTTAGAATGTCATCTGTAACCCATGGTTTGTTTATTTTCTTTCTTTTACCAAGTATTTCTGTTGCTGATTCAATGAGCACGTCTTTCATGTTCTCTGTGATTGAGTTGATATCATCCTCCAAAAAGTTGAGAGCTGCGAATTTTCCTCCAACAGTTGCCTCAAAGATTCCCGCGATTTCTGGATCTTTCAGTTTGTCTAAATTGAATCTTAATTGAGAACATCTGTTTTGATTATAGTTATTTTTAAGTTTAAGCTTGAGCGTCATCAATACCATGTCGTGATCACTACCAATGTCGGCGCCAGGAAAAGTCCTAGTCTTGGCTTTATTAATACTGGACTTGAATCTTTTGGATGGCCCTATTTTAGCATTCCAATCACCTAACACGATGAGAAGATCTTTCTTTGGAATTTTCTTAATTGCTTCATCCAGATTGTCATAAAATGTATCAATTACAGATTTATTGAGGGCTATTGTTACTGCTCCAGGTACATTTTTGTATGTACCTGCAAGGATACTTGGAGAGGAGATGGGCACCGCCAAGCAAACCTCTTGCCCACTGAAATGTTATGATGGAAAGTCAACTCAGTAATAATTTGCCGGATCGGCCGATGCCCGGATTAACAACGACCGCGCTCTCATTGCCCCTTGAGAGTGATAAGTCAGCGAATGGGGTACAAACACCTGTTTTGAAACTTCCAAGAGAAAGCTTTGTTGTTGGAACTTGGAATGTACGCACGCTATATGCGTGTGGAAAAGTCAAAGAACTAACGCATGAACTTGTTAGATACTCGTGGGACATCCTGGGCCTAGCAGAAGTCAGATGGACAGGATTAGGTGAATCAATAACGGATGATGGTCACAAAATTTGGTTTAGTGGAGATGAGTCTAAACATCAGCATGGAGTAGGTTTTATCGTACATAAAGATAGATTGAACTCTGTCATCAGCTGCACCCCAATAAATAGCAGGCTTATCACCATTCGTATTGCAGCACATCCAAAGAACATCTCCATCATACAGGTATATGCCCCCACAGTAATGAACTATGTCCGTAAAATATTCCGGATATTAACGAACTATGCTAGTAAATCCTTCCTGTTAGTTATGAACAATGCCCATAAAACTTTCCAGTTAGTAATGAACTATGCCCATAAAACTTTCCAGTAATCAATGAACTATGTCTGTAAAACTGTCCGGTTAGCAATGAACTATGTCTGTGAAACTTTCCGGTTAGCAATGAACTATGTCTGTAAAACTTTCCGGTTACTAATAAAGTAAACCCATAAACGTTCCGGTTAGCAATGAACTATGTATAACTTTCCGGTTAGCAATGAACTATGTCTGTAACACTTTCCGGCTACCAATAAACTAAACCCATAAAACTTTCCGGTTACCAATAACCTAAACCCATAAAACTTTCAGGTTACCAATGAGCTATGTATAACTTTTCTGTAATCAATGAACTATGTAAAACTTTCCGGTTACCAATACACTATGCCCATAAAACTTTCCGGTTACACTAGTCAACAACCAAAATGTACCAGAAATGAAAATAGCTGATCTTAACTAATTTTGGTGTGCCGAAAACGAAAATGACATTAAAAAATGTTGATTGGCTCTAGTTTTCAAGATATATGCTACTAGTTTATTTAATTACGGTCAATTTATATATATGACGCAACTGTTGTGGGCGATTGCATAATTTTTTCTAATGACCAATAAAAATGTAACTAGAAGTTTATGATGCAATCCTACCTATGATTACATCACCTTTGTGTATAAATATCTTATCTCTGATAAAATTTTGCCATTATTTAGTGTATTTGTCCTTATCAAAAGTATCGTAGTTAGAAATGCCTAGGACATGTGTGAACAGTGCTAATAATTTCTGTTATGTATGTGGTGAGGTGACATATCTATCACAAAAACGAAATATAACTAAAGTGATTAAGAAGGCGTACAGTTTTTATTTTGGCTGCAGAATAGGAGATCAAGATAAGAGCTGGGCGCCACACATATGCTGCAATACATGTGCAGCACATCTTAAACTGTGGTTAACTGGCAAAAGGCAAGCTATGCCTTTTGCAGTCCCAATGATTTGGAGAGAGCCCACTGATCATCTCAACAACTGTTACTTTTGCATGGTCCCTCCAATTGGGAAAGGCATATCAAAGAAGAAAAAATGGACTCTGGAATATCCAAACATCCCCTCTGCAATACATCCGGTACCACATGGCGATGGCCTACCAGTTCCCAAAGTGCCAGAATCATTTTCAGCTGCTTCCACTGATGAAGAAGAGGACATTGGTGGTCCTGAACCATCAACCTCAAGCGACCCAGATTTTGAGCAAACTACATCCACTAAACCACACTTAATAACCCAAGGTGAACTGAATGATCTTGTAAGAGATCTGAATTTACCGAAGAACAAGGCGGAGCTTTTGGGTTCCAGATTGCAACAGTGGAATCTCCTGGCAGAAGATGTTACAATTTCTGTGTATAGGAGCCGCCAGAAGCCGCTTATTACATTCTTTTTCAAGGAGGGTGACCTTTTTGCGTGCCACAACATTTCTGGTTTAATGGCAGTCCTCAAAATCAATTATATACCGGAAGAGTGGAGGCTTTTCACTGATTCATCCAAGACGAGTCTTAAAGCTGTTTTGTTGAATAATGGTAATGTGTTACCGTCAATTCCAGTTGGTCACGCAGTTCATATGAAAGAAACTTATGAAGACATTAAGCAGCTTTTGAAGTGTATAAACTACGAACATCATCATTGGTCACTTTGCGGTGACTTAAAAGCGGTCGCTCTTTTGCTTGGACTACAGGGTGGATACACCAAGTACTGTTGCTTTCTCTGTAAGTGGGATAGCCGTCCACGAAGTGACCATTACATCAGAAGACATTGGCCAATCAGGCAGTCATTGCAGCCTGGCAGTAAGAACGTTGAGAACCCAGCACTTGTCGACACCAGCAAGATTGTGTTGCCACCCTTGCACATTAAGCTGGGTCTCATGAAAAACTTTGTCAAGGCAATGGAAAAAACAGATGAGGCTTTCAAATACCTCATCAGAAAATTTCCAAGACTGAGTGAAGCTAAAATAAGAGAGGGAGTATTTGTTGGTCCGCAAATTCGAAAACTTCTTCATGATGACGAGTTTCTTTGCGTGTTGCATGGCAAGGAAAGGCAGCATGGCTAGCATTTAAGTCAGTGGTGGACAATTTTCTTGGAAACAACAGATCTGATAATTACAATGAAATTGTAGAAAATCTCCTTCTGAAGTATAAGAGTCTTGGCTGCAACATGTCTTTGAAAATTCATTTTCTGGATTCTCATCTGGATTTCTTTACGTCAAACTGTGGAGCGGTCAGTGATGAGCATGGTGAACGATTTCACCAGGACATTGCTGCTATGGAGACAAGGTATCAAGGCAATTGGAGCCCTTCAATGCTTGCTGATTACTGTTGGACTGTGACAAGAGACACCTCATCGATTGACTACAAGAAGCAAGCAAAGAGAGCTCGAACAGCGACTAAATAATGACGGAATGGGTTCAAATGTGCCTTTTTAAAACATGATATGTGAACTTTAAATAATGTTTTTATTTTTTCTATCATTTTATGTTGAAATATCAATTAATTGAGTATGTAACCACAATTTTTATAATGCTAAAGTAGAAAGACTAGCTGTTCACCCCAGAGAATTAAACAAGCATACATTAGTTGTATTACTGTAATGTAAATTCATCATTTAAAAAAAAAACCAGAGCCAATTGGTGAACTTCATTTTGATATTTGAAATCAGCATGTCAAAATCAATAAGAAATGGTATATTTAATTTCTGGTATAAATAACTTTTGAAAATTTGTTGACTAGTGTTACCAATAAACTAAACCCATAAAACGGTCCGGTTACCAATGAACTATGTAAAACGTTCCGGTTACCAATGAACTATGCCCATGAAACTTTCCGGTTAGTTTCTACTGTATACAGTAAGAAACGAAAAGAGAGAGAAGATTAAATACGATATACAAATAAATATAAAAAATTATTAATGGTGCGAGAAAGACCATCCGCGCAAATCCATTGCGACGACCCAGAAACCAATCCTTCTATGGAGCAGTGACCGACAACATTTCAGGACCACCACACATCAGAACCTGGTAGCATCACGCGCCAGTCCACCCAGCTGTAAATGGGTACCCGATTCTGCTCTTAAATTAGGAAAGGCAAAGGCAGCGAGGAAGGAAACTGGTCACTCCACCTGATAAAGCTGGACCTAGTATGTCGAAGTCTCTAACACTTCACTCCCTATGGCATTATGGCATTGTCTCCCATGAGCCTACCTTTCCCTTAACACATCAAAAGAAGCTGACAATGAAACAATTATGTCAATGCAAGCCCTCTTAACATCAAACTATGCTTCCCTTGAGCGCTGATCCATTTGGTTTGAGGCCGTTTTAAGGCTGCATTAAAGTGGATTTAAATGCTATACTTATTGCTCCGTGGATACATTCAATAAGTGGATTGCTTCCGGGCTTTTATCCTTACCTGTGCAGACTGATACATTTTAAGCTAATAATGTTGGTACGCCAACTCCGTATGTATCAAATGCCGGAATTTTTAAAAGGCAAATTCAAAGAAACAGCGTAAACCTTGAAACTATCCAGTTCAGACAGAATATATTAGGGTTGTGGAGTCGACCAACACATTTTCAGACTCCCCGACTCCTGACATTTTAGAAGTCTAACTACGACTTCGATTCCGACAACAGTTTTTGTTTTTGTTTTTTTTAACTAGTCATATGGCATACAATTCTAAGTTGGATTCCGGACATTTTTTTACCAGCTCCGAACTCCACTAAAAAAGCGACCGACTCCGACTCCACTAAAAAGCGACCAACTCCGACTCCACTAAAAGCGACCGACTCCGACTCCACTAAAAAAAGCGACCGACTCCACTTAAAAAAAGCGACCGACTCCACTAAAAAGCTACCGACTCCACTTTAAAAAAGCATACAATTCTTAGTTGGATTCCGGGCATTTTTTACCAGCTCCGAACTCCACTAAAAAGCGACCGACTCCGACTCCACTAAAAAGCGACCAACTCCGACTCCACTAAAAGCGACCGACTCCGACTCCACTAAAAAAAAGCGACCGACTCCACTTAAAAAAAGCGACCGACTCCACTAAAAAGCTACCGACTCCACTTAAAAAAAGCGACCTACTCCGACTCCACTAAAAAGCGACCGATTCCGACTCCACTAAAAAGCGACCGACTACACTAAAAAGCGACCGATTCCGACTCCACTAAACAAAACGACCGACTTCACGACTCTGACTACCGATTCCGACTCGACAGCCCTGGAATAAATACATACCACCATTTCTACCTACAATAAAACATAAAATTACTTATTTATTATTTATTAAGAAGCCTATATCTCATCATGTCAGGCACTAGATCTGTCAGCCTTATAATTAATGGCATAACAAAAGTTAACAACACCTTAATATCAGAAGGAAAAAATAATCGAGGAGTCTACGTCTAGATTCAGGTCGAAGAACACGTGAAGTAGTAGGGAATGGCGGACTTGGTTAGGATTCTGCAGGCGCGCTGCAGGCGCGCCTGCAGGCGCGTGACTTTTATATAGCAAAAATTCTGCAGGCGCGTGACTTTTATATAGGCGCAATCTGCAGGGGCAAGATGGCGGACTTGAGATAACAAGGGGAGGTTATATGGGGCAAGATGGCGGACTTGAGATAACAAGGGGGAGATAACTAGGTTGTTGTATTGCATGACTTTTTATATAAGAAAATACTCAGTGTGCAGGTGGAGCATCAGGCGGAGTGTGATGGTACATGCCTTTTTATATAAGGAAATACTCAGTGTGCAGGTGGAGCATTAGGCGGAGGGTGATGACTTTTTATATAAGGAAATACTCATTGTGCAGGTGGAGCAGCAGGCGGTGGTACATGACTTTTTATATAAGAAAATACTCAGTGTGCAGGTGGAGCATCAGGTGTTGGTACATGACTTTTTATATAAGGAAATACTCAGTGTGCAGGTGGAGCATCAGGTGTTGGTACATGACTTTTTATATAAGGAAATACTCAGTGTGCAGGTGGAGCAGCAGGCGGAGGGTGATGACTTTTTATATAAGGAAAATGTGCAGGTGGAGGGTAGGCGGAGCATGGTGACTTTTAATATAGTAATATATTAGTGTTTATTTTTAGATAACAAGAAGAGGTTATTTATAGATATATATTAATTCTGCAGGAGTGATGCAGGGGCAAGATGGCGGGACGACTTTTTATATAAGGAGAAAAATGCCGGCGCGCTGCAGGCGCAAGATGGCGGGATGACTTTTTATATAGGGAAAATGTGCAGTGGCAAGATGGTGGACTTGAGATAACAAGAAGAGGATATATTTAGACTGAAGAGGAGGAGGTCCATGACTTTTTATATAGAGATATGTTTAGATAACAAGAAGACGTTATTTATAGACATATAGTAATTCTGCAGGAGTGATGCAGGGGCTAGATGGCGGGATGACTTTTTATATAAGGAAAATGTGGTGTTGCTTTGTGGTGGCGTGTGACTTTTTATATAGTAATATATTAGTTCGCTAATAGTGTGTTGTGGTCGAGTGGAGGTTTTTTGTGGTGGGGGTGACGAGGTATGGGTGTAATGTACCAGGTGGGGTTAGGTTAGGGGGGATATTTTTGGGTGATGTGGTATGGTTTTGGAGGTGGAGGAGAGATATTTTAGCTGTTGAGGGGAGATGTGGTGACGTTGTCAGGATGCATCTGTGTACATTTTTGGGGTGTAGCAGGCGAGTGGACCAGCATTGAGAGGTGGGAGTGAAGAGACGTCGGTGACGAGGTACGGGCGTAATGTAACAGGTGGGGTTAGGTTAGGGCGGATTTTTGTGTGATGTGGTATGGTTTTGGAGGTGGAAGAGAGATATTTTAGATGTTGAGGGGGGATGTGGTGACGTTGTCAGGATGCATCTGTGTACATTTTTGGGGTGTAGCAGGTGAGTGGACCAGCATTGAGAGGTGGGAGTGAAGAGACGTCGGTGACGAGGTACGGGTGTAATGTAACAGGTGGGGTTAGGTTAGGGCGGATTTTTGTGTGATGTGGTATGGTTTTGGAGGTGGAAGAGAGATATTTTAGATGTTGAGGGGGGGGGGGGGGGGTGGTGACGTTGTCAGGATGCATCTGTGTACATTTTTGGGGTGTAGCAGGTGAGTGGACCAGCATTGAGAGGTGGGAGTGAAGAGACGTCGGTGACGAGGTACGGGTGTAATGTAGCAGGTGTGGTTAGGGTAGGGCGGATTTTTGTGTGTTGTGGAATTGTTTTGTTATGTGTGTTGGTGTGTTTGTTTATACAGTCTACAACCCCGTAACTTTTATATAACGAAAATGTGTTGGAGGAACGTGGAGGAGGAGAGGTCTTGGTATATAGTAATATATAAGTTCATTAATGGCGGGCGTGTTGTGTGATGATTATTTTACAAACAGTTATACGTACATATTACAGATAGGTAGACAATATTACAACAGTTAGACGCTATTTAGTTATACATATATAGAAATATAAAAGAGAAAACACTAGATACATTTTATATATTTATTGACAAAGTTAGTTGATCTATGGGTGACGTATAACCACACTTCTTTTTCGTATACCACTAGGAACCCTCAGAACACAGGCGGTTCGGATTACTTGGCGAGTCTGTCACGCCTTTTTCGTGTATCCATCTTCAACAAGATGAGTGTCTGTCGTTATCACGCCATTGTCTATGAAGGAAAAAAACTGACTTGGGGTGGGTTAGCCAGGGTCTGACTAAGCGCGTAATTAATCGCGAGAGGTGTGTTGTATTGTGTTGTATGGTTTCTTGGTGGTTGTACAGAGTGGAAGAGCTTGTCGGCCAGGTAGTTTATGTGTTGGTGCATATACCTGTAGGTATCTGTGTGTGTCTGTAGGTAGCTGTATACAGAGAGTTTAGATGTTGAGCATCACCATATGTCACTTTAGCTTTCTTGGTTGACATAGATTGTACAGGGTTAAATATTTTAGAAAAGTTGTGCCCCGCTGATCGTGTACAAAATACTTTATTATAGAACAACATGTCTCAAACGGTTTAGTCTAAGAACCCCATGAGGTCTTACAAATTATTGAGGTCCCAGAGATCTTTTGTAGATAAGAGTTGTACCGCGAGGATATGACAATATCAAAGAAGATGTTCGATTATAAGGAACATAGTGTTCACCTCGCTGACCCCCAAATAGGCTTTCCGCGCACCATATTTTGAGAATCACCGTTCGTATGTCTTTCTTTATTCAGTCACCGCCTTCCACGCGAACACAACTTAGAACACATGGATAATCGATAAGAAATTTCATTACAGGTCATGTTTAATCAGTACGAGATGTGTTTGCTTGGCGTAACGTGTGGTGCAAATCTGCCTCCCGCTCGCAGCATAACGAACGAAAAAGAGAAGTTGGCATTTTCTTTATTTTTATTTTTTTATTTATATTATATCATGAGTAATAAAATCTACTTACCCCAATGTTCAGTTAATGTTATGTAAATGAACTGTAAACAATCGTAGTCTCCAACATAAAAATATTGGGAAAGACCACGCTGAACAAAAACAAATAGACAATTTATTGAACACATCCGTAGAGATATATCTTGTAGGTAGACTAAAGTATGTCGGCAACTAGACACGTACTTAGTGTTACAATCTGTAACTGATTCATTGTCGAGACCAGTTTCATACATTTTAAGAAAACCCAACAACCACGTGTTTGTACCCACACTAGAAAGAAACCGGACCGCTGACCCGCGCAAAACAGCGATCGTAAATTTCTGTTCACGTCACTACGCCAAAACACAAGCGAGCAATAGTAGAAACTTATACAAGAAATATTCCTGCGTTCGTGAGTTCGAATCCCAGCAACTTAAGATTTCACTTTATTTATTTATTTTATTTTTTTTCATACCGGCAACATCTGGTGATAGGTTTTATAGGCAACCATCTGTCATGTGGTGGATATGGCCAACATCTCGTAGACTTCCCTGTCTCACCCGGTTATACAGACTTTGAAACCCAACACGTGACAACAACTTAACACTTGGTGGTTTATCTTTCGACGAAATACCGAGGAGGTGGCGCAGACACGCTAGATGGCAGGTAGTGAACCTTCTTTCTTGCTTAGTTTTTTAACTTTAGTGAAAGGTTTTCTTCCAAACACCAAAGACGGTCCCAAAATTTTCTCCCAGACCTCCCCAAAGGGTCCAACCCATAGGTAAATAGATCATCCGTCAAATACTTCTTTAAAAAATTTCTCCTCCTTGTCAAAAAAAATACGTCCCCTGCCCAAAAAAATACCGCCCCTTCCCAAAAATACTGCCCCTTCTCAAAAAAATTTATCCCCCCTTATCAATCAAATTTCTCCCCATTGGTAAAGAAATTTCTCCCCTTTGTTAAAAAAATAATTCCCCTTACCAAAAAAATACTACCCCTTGTCAAAAAAAAAAGTCGCCCTCTTCGTAATCAAATTTCTTCCTATTGTCAAAAAAAAAAAAAAAAAAAAAAAAAAAAAAAAAAAAAAAAGGTCACCCCTTGGCAATTAAAGTTCTCCCCTTTACTTCCCCTTGGTAAATACTTACAGTTGCGTTCTTCAACCCGCTCCCCAACGGTTTAAGCACTTCAGCACTTCTTATCATGTTATAAATTATTCTATCCAGAGACTGTCCTTTCTCTTACACGATCACCGTGTGATAAAACTATTTCTTACCCCTTACTTTCACATTGTCATCACTATCATCTCGGCTCAGACAGGACTATATACAGTTATTACCTATCTGATAAAAGCTACGACAAACGTTATCTACCAGTTGTATAGCAACTCCCTTTATCAGTTGTATATAAAGTAACTAGAGGGATATATTTTGGATGATCCCTTACGAACCTCCTTACCAAACCAAGTTAACTAATCTTTTAAATTTCTTTTTTGTCTTTATTAAACTGATATATTGTCTTTGTGCCAGCCACTCCAGTTTTCTGTCTTTTAAAACATTATAGCTCGTTGCTGTGTTTGTCTAAATGTCCAATTGGTCATGTACGATTATTGATGAATATAGAAAACTCATTTACTTAGTGACAGCTGTATATAATTCGAATCAGCTTGTACCACGTCCCAACATAAAGCCAGTTATCATTTATTTGTTTAGCGCAGATGTCTTGTTGACGAAGAAAAAAGTCATTACGTGGAGGTGTCTGGTTAAGGATTGTTGAAAAATATCTAACAAGTGAAATAAACTTAACAATAAAGCGAGAAACACGGACAAGTTGAGAAAGAAAGAAAGAAAGAGAGAGAGAGAGACAGAGAGAGAGAGAGAGAGAGAGAGAGAGAGAGAGAGAGAGAGAGCTGTTGGTTAAAAATCTGTTTCAAAATATTAATCTAACTTGTTATTTTTATCTGTGTTATGTAAAATTCTTACACATCATTTCTTAAAAATGTGTGTTTTCGATAAGTTAAGACACCCGATTTTTGTCGTTGCTGATATACACAAGGTATAAGTGATGCACGAGGTGTTAAGTCAGCCGGCGCGATGGTGTAACCACCATCGTGGCGGCCTCCTTAACCGTTCCAGAGTTCCTCTGGTGCCCAGTTAAAACTGGGTCTGCCCTCCCGGGTTGTGTGCGGTGCATCACACATACCTTGTGTATACTTCTTTTGTTACCTATATCGTCTAATTGTTTGTCTAAATATATCGTATAACTGGTCGTCCAACTGTTGTAAAATATGTATATAAATATATGTCTAAATATAATAACTCTGTAATAATTTGTAAGACCTCATGGGGTTCTTAGACTAAACCGTTTGAGACATGTTGTTCTATAATAAAGTATTCTGTACACGATCAGCGGGGCACAACTTTTCTAAAATATTTAACCCTGTACAATCTATGTTAACCAAGAAAGCTAAAGTGACATATGGTGATGCTCAACATCTAAACTCTCTGTATACAGCTACCTACAGACACACACACAGATACCTACAGGTATATGCACCAACACATAAACTACCTGGCCGACAAGCTCTTCCACTCTGTACAACCACCAAGAAACCATACAACACAATACAACACACCTCTCGCGATTAATTACGCGCTTAGTCAGACCCTGGCTAACCCACCCCAAGTCTGTTTTTTTCCTTCATAGACAATGGCGTGATAACGACAGACACTCATCTTGTTGAAGATGGATACACGAAAAAGGCGTGACAGACTCGCCAAGTAATCCGAACCGCCTGTGTTCTGAGGGTTCCTAGTGGTATACGAAAAAGAAGTGCGGTTATACGTCACCCATAGATCAACTAACTTTGTCAATAAATATATAAAATGTATCTAGTGTTTTCTCTTTTATATTTCTATATATGTATAACTAAATAGCGTCTAACTGTTGTAATATTGTCTACCTATCTGTAATATGTACGTATAACTGTTTGTAAAATAATCATCACACAACACGCCCGCCATTAATGAACTTATATATTACTATATACCAAGACCTCTCCTCCTCCACGTTCCTCCAACACATTTTCGTTATATAAAAGTTACGGGGTTGTAGACTGTATAAACAAACACACCAACACACATAACAAAACAATTCCACAACACACAAAAATCCGCCCTACCCTAACCACACCTGCTACATTACACCCGTACCTCGTCACCGACGTCTCTTCACTCCCACCTCTCAATGTTGGTCCACTCACCTGCTACACCCCAAAAATGTACACAGATGCATCCTGACATCGTCACCACAACACCCCCCCCCCCCCCAACATCTAAAATATCTCTCTTCCACCTCCAAAACCATACCACATCACACAAAAATCCGCCCTAACATAACCCCACCTGATACATTACACCCGTACCTCGTCACCGACGTCTCTTCACTCCCACTCTCAATGCTGGTCCACTCACCTGCTACACCCCAAAAATGTACACAGATGCATCCTGACAACGTCACCACATCTCCCCTCAACAGCTAAAATATCTCTCCTCCACCTCCAAAACCATACCACATCACACAAAAATATCCCCCCTAACCTAACCCCACCTGGTACATTACACCCATACCTCGTCACCCCCACCACAAAAAACCTCCACTCGACCACAACACACTATTAGCGAACTAATATATTACTATATAAAAAGTCACGCGCCACCACAAAGCACCACCACATTTTCCTTATATAAAAAGTCATCCCGCCATCTTGCCCCTGCATCACTCCTGCAGAATTAATATATGTCTATAAATAACGTCTTCTTGTTATCTAAACATATCTCTATATAAAAAGTCATGGACCTCCTCCTCTTCAGTCTAAATATATCCTCTTCTTGTTATCTCAAGTCCACCATCTTGCCCCTGCACATTTTCCCTATATAAAAAGTCATCCCGCCATCTTGCGCCTGCAGCGCGCCGCCATTTTTCTCCTTATATAAAAAGTCGTCCCGCCATCTTGCCCCTGCATCACTCCTGCAGAATTAATATATATCTATAAATAACCTCTTCTTGTTATCTAAAAATAAACACTAATATATTACTATATTAAAAGTCACCCTGCTCCGCCTACCCTCCTCCTCAATTTCCTTATATAAAAAGTCGTCCCGCCATCTTGCCCCTGCGTCACTCCTGCAGAATTAATATATGTCTATAAATAACGCCTTCTTGTTATCTAAAAAAAAAAAAACACTAATATATTACTATATAAAAGTCATGCTCCTCCTGCACCGCGCCTGCCCATTTTCCTTATATAAAAAGTCATCCTGCCATCTTGCGCAATATAACCTCTTCTTGTTATCTCAAGTCCCCCATCTTGCACCTGCCCCTTTTCCTTATATAAAAGTCACGCGCGCATCCGCCTGCGCCTCCGCCTGAAATCTAACGCCTGAAATCGATCGGCTCCACCTACACATTTTCCTTATATAAAAAGTCATGCAATACAACAACCTACTTATCTCCCCCTTGTTATATCAAGTCCGCCATCTTGCTCCACCACATTTCCCTTATATAAAAGTCATGCACCAACGCCTGATGCTCCACCTGCCCACTGAGTATTTCCTTATATAAAAAGTCATCACCCTCCGCCTGATGCTCCACCTGCACACTGAGTATTTCCTTATATAAAATGTCATCACTCTCCGCCTGATGCTCCACCTGCACATTTTCCTTATATAAAAAGTCATGTACCAACGCCTGCTGCTCCACCTGCACAATGAGTATTTCCTTATATAAAAAATCGTCACCCTCCGCCTGATGCTCCACCTGCACACTGAGTATTTCCTTATATAAAAAGTCATCATCCTCCGCCTGATGCTGCACCTGCACATTTTCCTTATATAAAAAAGTCATCACCCTCCGCCTGATGCTCCACCTGCACACTGAGTATTTCCTTATATAAAAAGTCATGTACCAACTCCTGCTGCTCCACCTGCACACTGAGTATTTTCTTATATAAAAAGTCATGTACCAACACCTGATGCTCCACCTGCACACTGAGTATTTTCTTATATAAAAAGTAATACCACCACCGCCTGCTGCTCCACCTGTACAATGAGTATTTCCTTATATAAAAAGTCATCACACTCCGCCTAATGCTCCACCTGCACACTGAGTATTTCCTTATATAAAAGGCATGTACCATCACACGCCGCCTGATGCTCCACCTGCACACTGAGTAATTTTTCTTATATAAAAAAAGTCATGCAATACAACAACCTAGTTATCTCCCCCTTGTTATCTCAAGTCCGCCATCTTGCACATATAACCTCCCCTTGTTTATCTCAAGTCCGCCATCTTGCCCCTGCAGCGCGCCTGCAAGATTGCGCCCTATATAAAAGTCACGCGCCTGGCAGAATTTTTGCTATATAAAAGGTCACGCGCCTGCAGAAATCCTAACCAAGTCCCGCCATTGCCTACTAACTGAGAAGAACGAACGAACTTTA
>JAMPIV010015293.1:182500-236794 GCA_024509875.1 Oreohelix idahoensis | reverse complement strand
TGGTGGATATGGCCAACATCTCGTAGACTTCCCTGTCTCACCCGGTTAGACAGACTTTGGAAAACCCAACACTATGACAATCAAGACTTAACACTTGGTGGTTTATCTTTCGACGAAATACCGAGGAGGGTGGCGCAGACACGCTAGATGGCAGGTAGTGAACCTTCTTTCCTGCTTAGTTTTTTAACTTTAGTGAAAGGTTTTCTTCCAAACACCAAAGACGGTCCCAAAATTTTCTCCCAGACCTCCCCAAAGGGTCCAACCCATAGGTAAATAGATCATCCAGTCAAATACTTCTTTAAAAAATTTCTCCTCCTTGTCAAAAAAAATACGTCCCCTGCCACAAAAAATACCGCCCTTCCCCAAAAACTTACTGCCCCCTTCTCAAAAAAATTTATCCCCCTTATCAATCAAATTTCTCCCATTGGTAAAGAAATTTTCTCCCTTTGTTAAAAAAATAATTCCCCTTACCAAAAAAATACTACCCCTTGTCAAAAAAAAAAAGTTCGCCCTCTTCGTAATCAAATTTCTGACCTAATTGTCAAAAAAAAAAAAAAAAAAAAAAAAAAAAAAAAAAAAAAAAAAAAAAGGTCACCCCTTAGGCAATTAAAATGTTCTCCCCTTTACTTCCCCTTGGTAAATTACTTACAGTTGCGTTCTTCAACCGCTCTCCCCAACGGTTTTTTTTTTAAGCACTTCAGCACTTCTTATCATGTTATAAATTATTCTATCCAGAGACTGTCCTTTCTCTTACACGATCACCGTGTGATAAAAACTATTTCTTACCCCTTTACTTTCACATTGTCATCACTATCATCTCGGCTCAGACAGGACTATATACAGTTATTACCTATCTGATAAAAGCTACGACCAAACGTTATCTACCAGTTGTATAGCAACTCCCTTTATCAGTTGTATATAAAGTAACTAGAAGGATATATTTTGGATGATCCCTTACGAACCTCCTTACCAAACCAAGTTAACTAATCTTTTAAATTTCTTTTTTGTCTTTATTAAACTGATATATTGTCTTTGTGCCAGCCACTCCAGTTTTCTGTCTTTTAAAACATTATAGCTCGTTGCTGTGTTTGTCTAAAATGTCCAATTGGTCATGTACGATTATTGATGAATATAGAAAAAATCATTTACTTAGTGACAGCTGTATATAATTCGAATCAGCTTGTACCACGTCCCAACATAAAGCCAGTTATCATTTATTTGTTTAGCGCAGATGTCTTGTTGACGAAGAAAAAAGTCATTACGTGGAGGTGTCTGGTTAAGGATTGTTGAAAAATATCTAACAAGTGAAATAAACTTAACAATAAAGCGAGAAACACGGACAAGTTGAGAAAGAAAGAAAGAAGAAAGAAAGAAAGAGAGACGAGAGAGACAGAGAGAGAGAGAGAGAGAGAGAGAGAGAGAGAGAGAGAGAGAGAGAGAGCTGTTGGTTAAAAAAATCTGTTTCAAAATATTAATCTAACTTGTTATTTTTATCTGTGTTATGTAAAATTCTTACACATCATTTCTTAAAAATGTGTGTTTTCGATAAGTTAAGACACCCGATTTTTGTCGTTGCTGATATACACAAGGTATAAGTGATGCACGAGGTGTTAAGTCAGCCGGCGCGATGGTGTAACCACCATCGTGGCGGCCTCCTTAACCGTTCCAGAGTTCCTCTGGTGCCCAGTTAAAACTGGGTCTGCCCTCCCGGGTTGTGTGCGGTGCATCACACATACCTTGTGTATACTTCTTTTGTTACCTATATCGTCTAATTGTTTGTCTAAATATATCGTATAACTGGTCGTCCAACTGTTGTAAAATATGTATATAAATATATGTCTAAATATAATAACTCTGTAATAATTTGTAAGACCTCATGGGGTTCTTAGACTAAACCGTTTGAGACATGTTGTTCTATAATAAAGTATTCTGTACACGATCAGCGGGGCACAACTTTTCTAAAATATTTAACCCTGTACAATCTATGTTAACCAAGAAAGCTAAAGTGACATATGGTGATGCTCAACATCTAAACTCTCTGTATACAGCTACCTACAGACACACACACAGATACCTACAGGTATATGCACCAACACATAAACTACCTGGCCGACAAGCTCTTCCACTCTGTACAACCACCAAGAAACCATACAACACAATACAACACACCTCTCGCGATTAATTACGCGCTTAGTCAGACCCTGGCTAACCCACCCCAAGTCTGTTTTTTTCCTTCATAGACAATGGCGTGATAACGACAGACACTCATCTTGTTGAAGATGGATACACGAAAAAGGCGTGACAGACTCGCCAAGTAATCCGAACCGCCTGTGTTCTGAGGGTTCCTAGTGGTATACGAAAAAGAAGTGCGGTTATACGTCACCCATAGATCAACTAACTTTGTCAATAAATATATAAAATGTATCTAGTGTTTTCTCTTTTATATTTCTATATATATGTATAACTAAATAGCGTCTAACTGTTGTAATATTGTCTACCTATCTGTAATATGTACGTATAACTGTTTGTAAAATAATCATCACACAACACGCCCGCCATTAATGAACTTATATATTACTATATACCAAGACCTCTCCTCCTCCACGTTCCTCCAACACATTTTCGTTATATAAAAGTTACGGGGTTGTAGACTGTATAAACAAACACACCAACACACATAACAAAACAATTCCACAACACACAAAAATCCGCCCTACCCTAACCACACCTGCTACATTACACCCGTACCTCGTCACCGACGTCTCTTCACTCCCACCTCTCAATGTTGGTCCACTCACCTGCTACACCCCAAAAATGTACACAGATGCATCCTGACAACGTCACCACACCCCCCCCCCCCCCAACATCTAAAATATCTCTCTTCCACCTCCAAAACCATACCACATCACACAAAAATCCGCCCTAACATAACCCCACCTGATACATTACACCCGTACCTCGTCACCGACGTCTCTTCACTCCCACTCTCAATGCTGGTCCACTCACCTGCTACACCCCAAAAATGTACACAGATGCATCCTGACAACGTCACCACATCTCCCCTCAACAGCTAAAATATCTCTCCTCCACCTCCAAAACCATACCACATCACACAAAAATATCCCCCCTAACCTAACCCCACCTGGTACATTACACCCATACCTCGTCACCCCCACCACAAAAAACCTCCACTCGACCACAACACACTATTAGCGAACTAATATATTACTATATATAAAAAGTCACGCGCCACCACAAAGCACCACCACATTTTCCTTATATAAAAAGTCATCCCGCCATCTTGCCCCTGCATCACTCCTGCAGAATTAATATATGTCTATAAATAACGTCTTCTTGTTATCTAAACATATCTCTATATAAAAAGTCATGGACCTCCTCCTCTTCAGTCTAAATATATCCTCTTCTTGTTATCTCAAGTCCACCATCTTGCCCCTGCACATTTTCCCTATATAAAAAGTCATCCCGCCATCTTGCGCCTGCAGCGCGCCGCCATTTTTCTCCTTATATAAAAAGTCGTCCCGCCATCTTGCCCCTGCATCACTCCTGCAGAATTAATATATATCTATAAATAACCTCTTCTTGTTATCTAAAAATAAACACTAATATATTACTATATTAAAAGTCACCCTGCTCCGCCTACCCTCCTCCTCAATTCCTTATATAAAAAAGTCATCCCGCCATCTTGCCCCTGCGTCACTCCTGCAGAATTAATATATGTCTATAAATAACGCCTTCTTGTTATCTAAAAAAAACACTAATATATTACTATATAAAAGTCATGCTCCTCCTGCACCGCGCCTGCCCATTTTCCTTATATAAAAAGTCATCCTGCCATCTTGCGCAATATAACCTCTTCTTGTTATCTCAAGTCCCCCATCTTGCACCTGCCCCTTTTCCTTATATAAAAAGTCACGCGCATCCGCCTGCGCCTCCGCCTGAAATCTAACGCCTGAAATCGATCGGCTCCACCTACACATTTTCCTTATATAAAAAGTCATGCAATACAACAACCTACTTATCTCCCCCTTGTTATATCAAGTCCGCCATCTTGCTCCACCACATTTCCCTTATATAAAAAGTCATGCACCAACGCCTGATGCTCCACCTGCCCACTGAGTATTTCCTTATATAAAAAGTCATCACCCTCCGCCTGATGCTCCACCTGCACACTGAGTATTTCCTTATATAAAATGTCATCACTCTCCGCCTGATGCTCCACCTGCACATTTTCCTTATATAAAAAGTCATGTACCAACGCCTGCTGCTCCACCTGCACAATGAGTATTTCCTTATATAAAAAGTCATCACCCTCCGCCTGATGCTCCACCTGCACACTGAGTATTTCCTTATATAAAAAGTCATCATCCTCCGCCTGATGCTCCACCTGCACATTTTCCTTATATAAAAAGTCATCACCCTCCGCCTGCTGCTCCACCTGCACACTGAGTATTTCCTTATATAAAAAGTCATGTACCAACACCTGATGCTCCACCTGCACACTGAGTATTTCCTTATATAAAAAGTCATGTACCAACACCTGATGCTCCACCTGCACACTGAGTATTTTCTTATATAAAAAGTAATGTACCACCGCCTGCTGCTCCACCTGTACAATGAGTATTTCCTTATATAAAAAGTCATCACACTCCGCCTAATGCTCCACCTGCACACTGAGTATTTCCTTATATAAAAAGGCATGTACCATCACACTCCGCCTGATGCTCCACCTGCACACTGAGTATTTTCTTATATAAAAAGTCATGCAATACAACAACCTAGTTATCTCCCCCTTGTTATCTCAAGTCCGCCATCTTGCACATATAACCTCCCCTTGTTATCTCAAGTCCGCCATCTTGCCCCTGCAGCGCGCCTGCAGATTGCGCCTATATAAAAGTCACGCGCCTGCAGAATTTTTGCTATATAAAAGTCACGCGCCTGCAGAATCCTAACCAAGTCCGCCATTGCCTACTAACTGAGAAGAACGAACGAACTTTATTTTTAAAGGGTTAAGAATTGGTGATTCCAACTAACCCTGTAACTCAGAGCTCTTAACCTGTGGTCCACGAGGTCCTTGGGGTCCGGGAATGGATTTGGGGGGGGGGGGGGGGGGGGGGGGGGGGGGGGGGGGGGGGGGGGAGCTGTATACATAACCTAAACATTTGAATTTTATTTTCACCAAAATTTTATTCGGAAAATTATCATAGATTTTTGCATTTAAGGAGCGAAAATTCTTGTTATCGGAACTTCTATGTTAAAACTTCTATTATTTCTGTAATAATGTGTAGAACTGTGAAGCGTCCGACTGGCTGAGTGGTTACAGCAGCTGCCTCTCGCGGCAAGGTTACCGTATTCCGGGCTTGATACCTGGTAGCGTCACGCTCCAGTCTACCCAGCTGCAAATGGGTACCTGGCTCTGTTCTTGGGTTAAGAAAGGCAAAAGCAGCGAGGACAGAACCTGGCCACACTACCTCATTAAAGCTGGAGCTAGCATAGTGTAGTCTCCAAGTGGATTGCTTCCGGGCGTTTATCCTTACCTATGCTGTTTTGTTTACTGAAGCAGACTGACACATTTAAGCTCATACCTTGTAATGTTAAAATGTAACTCTCTAAGCAGAAAGTTAGACTGGGCCTGCGTGCCCAAGTCTTAACCCTTTAAAAATAAAGTCCGTTTGTTCGTTCTCACTACTTCCTACGGCAGAATCTGCTATGTTCGTTCTCACTACTTCATACGGCAGAATCTGATATGTTCGTTCTCACTACTTCATACGGCAGAATCTGCTATGTTCGTTCTCACTACTTCATACGGCAGAATCTGCTATGTTCGTTCTCACTACTTCATACGGCAGAATCTGCTAAGTTCGTTTTCACTACTTCATACGGCAGAATCTGCTATGTTCGTTCTCACTTCTTCATACGGCAGAATCTGCTATGTTCGTTCTCACTACTTCATACGGCAGAATCTGCTATGTTCGTTCTCACTACTTCATACGGCAGAATCTGCTATGTTCGTTCTCACTACTTCATACGGCAGAATCTGCTATGTTCGTTCTCACTACTTCGTACGGCAGAATCTGCTAAGTTCGTTCTCACTACTTCATACGGCAGAATCTGCTATGTTCGTTCTCACTACTTCATACGGCAGAATCTGCTATGTTCGTTCTCACTACTTCATATGGCAGAATCTGCTATGTTCGTTCTCACTACTTCGTACGGCAGAATCTGCTATGTTCGTTTTCACTACTTCATACGGCAGAATCTGCTATGTTCGTTCTCACTACTTCATACGGCAGAATCTGCTAAGTTCGTTCTCACTACTTCGTACGGCAGAATCTGCTATGTTCGTTCTCACTACTTCATACGGCAGAATCTGCTATGTTCGTTCTCACTACTTCATACGGCAGAATCTGCTATGTTCGTTCTCACTACTTCATACGGCAGAATCTGCTATGTTCGTTCTCACTACTTCATACGGCAGAATCTGCTATGTTCGTTCTCACTACTTCATACGGCAGAATCTGCTATGTTCGTTCTCACTACTTCATACGGCAGAATCTGCTATGTTCGTTCTCACTACTTCATACGGCAGAATCTGCTATGTTCGTTCTCACTACTTCATACGGCAGAATCTGCTATGTTCGTTCTCACTACTTCATACGGCAGAATCTGCTATGTTCGTTCTCACTACTTCATACGGCAGAATCTGCTATGTTCGTTCTCACTACTTCATACGGCAGAATCTGCTATGTTCGTTCTCACTACTTCGTACGGCAGAATCTGCTATGTTCGTTTTCACTACTTCATACGGCAGAATCTGCTATGTTCGTTCTCACTACTTCATACGGCAGAATCTGCTATGTTCGTTCTCACTACTTCATACGGCAGAATCTGCTATGTTCGTTCTCACTACTTCATACGGCAGAATCTGCTAAGTTCGTTCTCACTACTTCATACGGCAGAATCTGCTATGTTCGTTCTCACTACTTCATACGGCAGAATCTGCTATGTTCGTTCTCACTACTGTGTACAGCAGAATCTGCTATGGGACGACATTTGAATCCATCAATATCCTTTAACTCCCCCACGGTGCACTGACCTTCAAGAAACAAATGCCAAGTCTTCCCGTCACGTGTCATCAGCTCAAGCTCTTCTCATGGTCTTCCTCACCATTTTCATGTCAGTCTCCAGTTGTCTTCTCCGTGATATTTTCTCTCTTTGAGTCCAGCTGTGTCTCTCTTAACCTGGCAATTCCAGAACATTCATACGATGATATCAACATGTTTCCTCAATGTGCTTCCTAACCTTTACCTTTATCGAATTATGCCCTGCTCACTAGAGGCAAGTAAGCAACTAAACCTCATTCGCCATATTATCGTCCTTTTATGTTAGATGATTTTTAATAACGCAAGCATGCAGACTCTGACCTGGATACAATTTTATGGCAAGAAATAATTATCTTTAATTTTTTCATTACCTGAGAAGGAAGGAGGACATTACCATCTGGTGACTATGTACTATCTCAGACATAAACTTGGCAAAGATTATCCGACAAAGAGTAGACTGACATGCAGCCGTCATACTTATCAATCACACCTGTCCCCAAGAGCTCACTACTGCTACTCTTGTGGGTACTGCTGTAAAATGTTGCCATGTCTGACCGAGTCAAGCTCCGGTCAATTTACTTGCATGGTCTCATCGGTTGCATTAGATTATTTACCCTTTTCCCACAAATACAATGACCATTCATTGGGCTTGCAATTTTTTTTTTTTTTTTTCAATAGGAGTTTTGCCTCTTTTGTCAAGATCCGCCTCATTCAACCTAGACACAAGGTCCGTCGGTTATATTAGGGTGCATGTCCAAATATAAAAGATCTTGTGGTTTGATAAATTTGAAGTATATTAACAAGGATTTACTAACGCCCAAATTCTACAATTTCCGCTGCAATGTGTATTTAAAGTCATACTTGAGACATTTTACTTGCTTTTCGAGGCAAAGGGGCCGCGTACTAAACCAAATCGTGTCACTACCGTCTACTCAACTGTAACAATAGATATTTTAAACAAGTAAAAATAGATACATGGCTCTGCTCTAGAGTTAAGGAAGTCAAAGGTCGCGAGGATGAGAACTGGTCACAAAGCTGAGACATAGGCGAAGTCTCTAATCCGTATTTCACTCCTCTACGGCACTATCTTCTATAGCAGTGATTCTCAACGGAGGCCAAACGCCCCCCCCCCCCCCAGTGGAACATGCCATAATTCTAGGGGGGGCACAGTAAGATGGTAAAGTACCATTTTTACAGCTAGCAGCCACTATGAGTGGGGCCACATAGATGAGGCTCAGGAGCAGGGGGCCATGAGCAAAAAAAGGTTGAGAATCCCTGTTCTATAGGACTACCATTACATCAGACAATAAGATGTAACGGTGGAATCCCTCAGTCGTCAAAATTAGTTCAGAAGTGTTTTGTTTACACATGGCATAGTACAGAGGTTTTCAAACTGTGCGTCGCGGCTCCCAGGGGCGTCGCGGCCCTCGGCTAAGGGCGTCGCGGTGGCTTGGGAAAAGTGTTGAGTCATTAATATCTTTTTGGGTACAATTGCTTATATATAATATATAGTATAGAGAGGAGCCGCGGTAATTTATGCACAGGTTAAGGGAGCCGCGGACCAAAAAAGTTTGAAAACCGCTGGGTAAATACGTCTGCCAAAATACGAGCCAAAATAATTTGCCACAGAACAAGAACGTCCCTCTTGAAGCAATGTTAAGCATTTTCTCACAAGGCAACCTGGTCGTTGCAGTAAGTGTGGGAACAGAAACCAAGGCAACCTGGTCGTTGCAGCAAGTGTGGGAACAGAAACCAAGGCAACATCAAGTAATATCATCATCATTTTCCTTTTCGCTCCTTATGGAGCATGGAGACACCACCGCAGCTGGTCCCCTTGCATTAAACCAGCATCAAGTATTCGCACGCTTCTTGCATCAGTGATTTCTGTAGCTACTGTATCTGTTTTATATGATGAGGTTGACAGCATAACCTCATATAAGTCGCCTTGTATGGCACGCCTGAGGCAGCAGTATATCTATGCTTTCTTTGTGTACGGGGCACAACTTTGTTTTGTTCTTTTTTTTCAAATTGGAGTTTTAAATCGTTCTGGCGATTTTAAATCGTTCAACCTAGACACAAGGTCCGTTGGTTATACTAGGGCGCAATTCTAAATATAAAAGACCTTGTGGTCCGATGTTGTTGGAGCACAACTGTAATGTATTAGGAGCTAAAATTAGCGTGGAGAATGACAATAGAGAATACACCAAAGTGGCTGCTCAGCCGTCTGTTATTAAGTAATTGTCTAATTCACAAATTTAAATTAAATATATTGAAACACGCCGCTTCACAGAAACGGCGTATAGCGGAGAATTGTAGGAATTTATCCTTTATGTTACATGGTGATTCCAACGATCCTTGTAACTCATGAGTTCTTAACCTATGGTCCACGAACACCCTGGGGTCCGTGAATGGATTGTAGAGCGCCCGTGTACATAACCTAAAAATTTGAACTTTATTTTCACCAAATTTTACTCGGAAAATTATCACAGATTTTTGTATTTAAAGAAACATATTCTTTTTACAGATTGTTTTTGTATTTCAGTGTGGGTAGATAAATTTGACTTGCTAGACCGGAGGGGAACGGAGGATCAAAAAGGAAAAAAATATGACTGGAAAGGCTAAAGAGACGCAATTGGGGGGGGGGGGGGGGGGGGGAGGGGGAAATGGATGAAAGTAAAAAAAATTCAAGTCCCCCAAATTGACACGAGGTACGGAATTGGACGTTTTGCGATACCAAGCGCTTGATTTGAATTTGAGCGGAAGAACGCAGATGTCTGAAAAAAAATTACAAAAAATTAAAAAGTAAATTTTTCTTAATATTAATGTTAGGAATATAAAAATTAGCTGGCCAGATGGCCTATTCTGAGCAGTGAACGAATATGGTCTTAATTTTACAGACGGATAGATAATATTGAAAATAATGACAAAAGACAGTGTAGTTTACATCAGCCACAGACTGCATTGAATCTAACATATCGTTATTTGCACACAAAAACACGACCTTGGGGACGCAGGTGTTCAAATTTACTTGGCATAGAAGTGAAGGGACATTGGTGGTAGCTGTGTCTAAATATAACTTTTTACAACAAAAATTTGAAGGGGAGAGAACGGTTGGGTCAAAAATCGAGCACAATTTTGTAGAACCACAAGTAGAGACGGACAGACTAACAGATAACCATCCATACGTGACTGAAGCTTGACTGAAATGACTTTAGTGAGGAAATTTGAAATTAAAAATAAACCTCGGCAGTGATTGGCCACAGACAATCATATCATTAGCGCTCAGAGCGCATTTGGGGTCATTCTTCAATAATTGTTCAGTGTTAGACACAGATTTTAAAGTGTGGTGTTTTCCCATATGAAAGACAGTGAGTTAAATTTAGGGACGCCATCCTATAGCCAGCAGCTCAGCTGAGTTTTGCTAGCACTTCTGTGTTAATTATTCATAATCTGGTAAGATTGAAATTATTTCTTTATATATTTTGAATATTGTTTCATGTTCGAGTGATTTGATACTGCCATATCATAATCTAGCCTTACAAACAAGTAGGGATTTTGCTCTAGACCCCCCGCCCAAGTCAGGGTCTAGGGACTAACAATGTACCTAAACACCAGCAAGGATTATGCAAGACAGATCAAGAGTTGAGAATAAGGAAACATATTACCTATCCTCTTTTAGGGTAGAAAACTAATAATTATTTTTCAGAATCTATAGTCTGGGAGGATCTATCGGATGTAAACCCACCATGGTAACTGTGCTGTTTGGTCAGAGAGATCTGACCTGTCTGTATAATGTGGTTGTTGTGTCAGTGTGGTGTCCAGACGTGGGTAGAGAATAGATTTTGACACATGGCCCATACTTTGATTGCAGAGCTGCGAGTTTCTGTCGTCAACGAAGAAGTATCTATTCGGGTGGTGATTTACACAAGTGTATCTGTGCAGTCCTTGTGACAGAGACCACCATTAGTGCCCGCCAGCACGGAGAGGTGGGACCGCCTGATTTCAGCACCAGAGCTACAAATACCAGATGAGTGAGCCTCTGGTCTGCTGGATATTCACCAACCCCATTTAGTTGCAGATACCCCATAAAAATTCCCACCATTTTCTGGACACTATGTAGTCAATATAGACAGGTGTGATGAGACCACCCCAACAGCACAGACAATAAATATCCTCCCTAGTAGCTGACTACCAGAACATTTTAATAAAACTAACTATTCTAGTACTTAAATATGTTCACTTTTGCATTTATTATGTAACATTCCATGCATAATTTTTATAAATTTTAAATCCTTCTTTTTAAAACAAGTTCTGGTCAAAATAAAACTTGATCCAGAACAAATAAATGTAATATAATTATATCAAAAACTTTACACACGTGAGTTAGTTCAGTGTATTGTAACACTTGTTAATCTTATTAGTCTTGTTAAATATCTATGGGTATATTTATAACTATCACACCACAGTACACATCATAACCCTAGACACTTTACGCAGCTACATTCATTAAAAAAAAAAAATTAAGTGTGAGGTCGTAGTGGTAGCAAGAAAGGCCTTCTGACAATTCTCAATTACATTTTATCTCAGGAGCCTTCACAGCTGGCCTCATACAATTTACATGTAGTACCATCATCATCATACAATACCATCAATACCACTACATATATTGGGGTCTTGTCCAGGGATAATTAGCCCAACAGTAATATTAAGATCTCCTGGTGGGAGAAATAAAAGTAGGGAAATAAATTGTAAAATTTCCTTTAAAAGTAAAAGTGTCCCTGCAGATAAAAGTTGGTGAATCTTCACAGCCAGTAATAATTAATTAGTTAACTGGTTAGTTAGAATTAGTTAGATTATAGTCATAAGAAGTACTTAGCTTGTATATTATTATATTGTCTGAAAAGTATGGCTGAGCTAGCAAAGTTTAGATCAGCTGCTGTGCTCACTGCGAAGGAGATGGGGATGGATGGTCAAATTTTAATTCAATACGTAACGACTGAATGTGATAAATATATTGAAAGGGAAGATAGAAAGGTAGCTGAAGAGAAGAGGTTACAAATTGAGGCTGATAGAGAAATTAAGAGGCTGCAGATTGAGGCAGAAGAAAAAAGGCTGACTGCCGAAAGGGAGGCAGAAGAAAAAACGACAGCAAAGGGAGGCAGAAGATAAAAAGGCCGAAAGGGAGGCAGAAGATAAAAAGGCCGAAAGGGAGGCAGAAGATAAAAAGGCCGAAAGGGAGGCTGAAGATAGAAGGTTGCAGAGGGAGCACGAATTACGACTAAGGGAGCTGGAATTACAAGGCCCGGCCCCTGAAAATGGTGCCAGCCCTTTTGCCTCAGATGCTACGCCCAGTATGGGAGCCTCAAACTCAGCTATGGGGTTTCATTTAGACCATTTTGTTGAGAAAGACGATGACATAGAGGGGTACCTGGGACGTTTTGAGTTATTAGCTACTACATATGGGTTAGAGAGAGAGAGGTGGAGTTTAAAGCTATCACAGGGATTGAGGGGTGCTTCTTATGAAGTATTTGCCAAAATGAACAGGGAAGACCAAGACAATTATGACATGTTAAAGCAGGCTTTGTTATTAAGGTACGAGAAGAATGGTGAATTTTATCGTAAGAAATTTAGAAATGCCAAACTGTTGTCTGGGGAGACATACCACCAATTCTCGGCCAGACTAGAAACCTATTTGGAGAAATGGACGGCTCTGGGGAAGACCCAAGATCTTAAAGGAATGATCATGATTGAGCAATTGAGAGAGTCCATGGCTCCAGACATGAGAAAATTTCTCATGGAACAAGGTGCAGAGAAGTTGGGGGAAATTTTAAATGTTGCTGAGAGGTATCAGGCAGCCCAGGCAGAGGTAAGTGGTGCTAAAAGAAGCACATAGACAATTTTAAAGCTCCACAGCAATTTAATAAATTTGATAATAGAGAGCAGGGAAATAAAGGTAGGACAAATTTTGAGCGGCCAAGAAATGACTATCGCGACAGAAACTCACAGTTCAATGACCAAAAGTTCAATGAAAGAAAACCGTTGAACCAAGGAAAAAGATGGTGTAAATGGTGCAAGAAGGATAACCATAACACCGAATTTTGTAGAAGGAAACCTTCAAACATTGCTGCAATGAAGTCGGGGACGCAAAGATTAAAGGTTAATCCTAAGGGACAACAGGAACCTTATCACCCCCCAGTTTGTGAGGATGTTATTTGTAATGGGGTCACCATAAGGTGCCTTTATGATACAGGTTTGGATTATGATTCAGTTGTGAAGTCTAGCCTAGTGGACCCAAGTCAGTATACCACAGAAACAGTGGAAATACAAGGGGCGACTAAGGACATACCACTCATGACACTTCCCATCGCAAGGATAACGGTGAAAACTCGCTATGTGGAAGGAGAAATCAGAGCAGCAGTGATAGATGAACCAATCTACCCTCTGATATTGGGGTGTAGATACGTCTTCTTGGGGAATCCCGAGAAACCTGTGATCATGGCGACAGTGCAGACCAGGTCACAGAAGAAGGAGGAAGAAGGTGAACCTATAAACGCTCATCCAGAGGAGATGAGGAAGGCGCAGGCTGAGGATAGGACACTCCAGCCCTGTTTTAAAAAATTACCCAAATGCCACACACCTCCGAGCAAGGGGGAATATTTCATGAAGAACAAACTCTTATACAGGAAGGCCGGAACTGGAACAAATGGTCACAACCAGCTGGTTCTTCCCATTGCATATAGAGAGAAAGTGATGGAACTCGGACATGCAATCCCCTTCAGTGGTCACATGGGGATCAGCGCCACAGGACAGCGTATAGCTTGTCATTACTTCTGGCCAGGGATAACGGAGGATATAAAAAGATATGTCAAATCCTGCCCAGAATGTCAAAGGGTAGCTCCAAAGCACTGGACTGCCCCTGCAACTCTAGGGGAAATGCCCATAGTGGGAACACCTTTTGAGAGGGTTGCAGTGGATATTGTAGGACCTCTCACTCGGACCAAGAGGAGGAACAGTTACATCCTTACTCTGGTGGACACTTGTTCTATGTGGGGAGAGGCGGTAGCCCTGCCATCAATTGATTCAAAACATGTAGCAGAGGCACTACTTACAATATTTACCCGATTAGGATTCCCGCATCAAATCTTGACGGATAATGGTTCTCAGTTCAAGGGGAAACTAACGGAAGAAGTTTTTAAGCTATTTCAAGCCAGGCACTTTCATTGTAGTCCGTACCATCCACAAGGGAACGGCCAGGTAGAGAGGTTCAATGGGACTCTCATTTCTATCCTGAGAAAGCTGGCACACGAAAAAAACGGATCTGTGGGATCAATTCCTGCCCGCCGCATTGTTTGCGTACCGGGAGGTACCACATAGTTCAACCGGGATGGCTCCCGCAACTCTGCTATTTGGGAGGCCAATAAAAGGTCCATTAGAAGCCCTATTAAGGACCTGGACAGATGAGAAGGCGGAAGAGACTGTTACCTCATCGTATCAATATGTGAACGAACTGACCACTCGTTTGAAAGCTGGATGGAAACTGGCAAATGATAATTTGAAACAAGCCAGGAAGAAACATGCAGCATATTTTAATAGGAAGGCAAAGGACAGGGAACTGGCAGTCGGAGAGAAGGTGCTGCTTCTACTACCGGGAAGCCAGAATAAATTACAAATTGGTTGGCAAGGTCCATATACGGTTCTAGAGAAGGTGTCTAGAACAAACTATAAAATTGACAAAAAGGGGAAGGAAAAAGTTTATCATGTAAACCTGTTAAAGAAGTATCTGGACAGACCACTCCAGGAAAGCACCCCCTTATTGACCTTGGCTATTGCAACCCAGATGCAAAAAGAACCACTCACCTCACATGAATACCCATTACATCCTTGTGAAACAGCAGCACAGGTAAAAGTCAGTAAGCACCTGACTAAAAACCAGAGGGAGAGAGTTCAACAAGTTCTGGAGGAACATACAGATGTATTAACAGATAAACCAGGCCATACAAATTTGCTACAGTATGACATGAAACTGGTAGACTCAAACCCAATCTGTATGAGAGCCTATTCTATTCCGTTCGCGAAGGAGAAGGCATTAAAGGAAGAAATAGATTATTTATTGAAGGAGGGGATTATTTCGCACAGTGAATCATCTTTTAGTTCTAGTGTCGTTTTGTTGAGGAAACCGTCTGGGGAACACAGACTGTGCATAGATTACAGGAAACTGAATGCTGTCACAGAAGGACAAGTGGATCCATTACCAGACACAAAACAGCTATTTGCCAGACTGAACAAGGCAAAATACTTTTCAAAAGTGGATCTTAGTAAAGGCTATTACCAGATCCCAGTGAAGCCTGAAGTGAGACCTTATTTGGCTTTTAGCACTTCGGATGGACATTATGAATTCAATATGCTACCATTCGGACTGAAAAATGCTCCGAGTGTGTTTTCAAGGATGATGCGAAAATTGTTGGACCCCCTGAATAACCCATGTATCACAAATTTCATGGATGATATTCTCGTCGCCACCGAGACATTTGAAGAACACATTGAAGCTCTGGAGATGTTGTTTGATAGACTTCGGGAGGCGAACTTAACTGCTAGGCCAACAAAATGTTGTATTGGATGCAAAGAGTTGGAATTCTTGGGGCACACTGTATATCAGGGTAATATGACCCCTGATCCTAAGAACTTGGAAAAACTGCAGAGAGCACCTAGGCCGCAAACCAAAAAGGACGTGCGATCATTCGTGTCGTTATGCGGATTTTATCAGAAATACATCAAAAATTTTAACGCCATTTGTGCTCCTCTGACTGATCTGACTCGCAAGGGACTTCCAGATAAAATTATTTGGACTGCACAATGTGAATTAGCGTTCCAAGAGTTAAAGGAAAAACTCACTAGCAAGCCTATTCTCAAACTGCCTGATTTGACACAGGACTTTGTCTTAAGAACCGATGCAAGTAATGTAGGGCTTGGAGGGGCTTTGTTGCAAAGATCATCTTCACCTGATGGGGAACTGAAACCAGTCGCTTATGCAAGCCGCAAATTGAATAAGGCGGAACAAGGATACTCCACAAGCGAAAAAGAATGTTTAGCATTAATCTGGGCAATAAAGAAGTTTCAAATCTATCTGTATGGTAGGACATTTGTGGTGGAGACGGATCATCAGCCTCTCGTGTTCTTGTCTCAGGCTAAGCATGAAAACGCAAGATTGCTGAGGTGGTCTTTATTGCTTCAACCTTATCAGTTTAGTATCCAATATATCCCAGGCAAATTGAATGTCGGTGCAGATTTCCTCAGTCGGCACCCCTGTGATCAAAATTAGAGTAATGGCAGACGGGAGGAGTAATTTTACCTATGTGTATCGCTGGTTTTGGAACTTGCCATAGGCATGTTTTCAGGTGGGGAGATGTGTAGTGAAATTGACAGAGATACAACGGTAAAATTCCTCCAAGGATAACATTTAAGGATAAAAACATAATGCGTAGGCTGCTGATGTACATGATCGCCTAGACCGCGGGTCATCACCCTCCATAAATTTGACTTGCTAGACCGGAGGGGAACGGAGGATCAAAAAGGAAAAAAAAATATGACTGGAAAGGCTAAAGAGACGCAATTGGGGGGGGGGGGGGGGGGGGGGGAAATGGATGAAAGTAAAAAAATTCAAGTCCCCCAAATTGACACGAGGTACGGAATTGGACGTTTTGCGATACCAAGCGCTTGATTTGAATTTGAGCGGAAGAACGCAGATGTCTGAAAAAAATTACAAAAATTAAAAAGTAAATTTTTCTTAATATTAATGTTAGGAATATAAAAATTAGCTGGCCAGATGGCCTATTCTGAGCAGTGAACGAATATGGTCTTAATTTTACAGACGGATAGATAATATTGAAAATAATGACAAAAGACAGTGTAGTTTACATCAGCCACAGACTGCATTGAATCTAACATATCGTTATTTGCACACAAAAACACGACCTTGGGGACACAGATGTTCAAATTTACTTGGCATAGAAGTGAAGGGACATTGGTGGTAGCTGTGTCTAAATATAACTTTTTACAACAAAAATTTGAAGGGGAGAGAACGGTTGGGTCAAAAATCGAGCACAATTTTGTAGAAACACAAGTAGAGACGGACAGACTAACAGATAACCATCCATACGTGACTGAAGCTTGACTGAAATGACTTTAGTGAGGAAATTTGAAATTAAAAATAAACCTCGGCAGTGATTGGCCACAGACAATCATATCATTAGCGCTCAGAGCGCATTTGGGGTCATTCTTCAATAATTGTTCAGTGTTAGACACAGATTTTAAAGTGTGGTGTTTTCCCATATGAAAGACAGTGAGTTAAATTTAGGGACGCCATCCTATAGCCAGCAGCTCAGCTGAGTTTTGCTAGCACTTCTGTGTTAATTATTCATAATCTGGTAAGATTGAAATTATTTCTTTATATATTTTTGAATATTGTTTCATGTTCGAGTGATTTGATACTGCCATATCATAATCTAGCCTTACAAACAAGTAGGGATTTTGCTCTAGACCCCCCGCCCAAGTCAGGGTCTAGGGACTAACAATGTACCTAAACACCAGCAAGGATTATGCAAGACAGATCAAGAGTTGAGAATAAGGAAACATATTACCTATCCTCTTTTAGGGTAGAAAACTAATAATTATTTTTTTCAGAATCTATAGTCTGGGAGGATCTATCGGATGTAAACCCACCATGGTAACTGTGCTGTTTGGTCAGAGAGATCTGACCTGTCTGTATAATGTGGTTGTTGTGTCAGTGTGGTGTCCAGACGTGGGTAGAGAATAGATTTTGACACATGGCCCATACTTTGATTGCAGAGCTGCGAGTTTCTGTCGTCAACGAAGAAGTATCTATTCGGGTGGTGATTTACACAAGTGTATCTGTGCAGTCCTCGTGACAGAGACCACCATTAGTGCCCGCCAGCACGGAGAGGTGGGACCGCCTGATTTCAGCACCAGAGCTACAAATACCAGATGAGTGAGCCTCTGGTCTGCTGGATATTCACCAACCCCATTTAGTTGCAGATACCCCATAAAAATTCCCACCATTTTCTGGACACTATGTAGTCAATATAGACAGGTGTGATGAGACCACCCCAACAGCACAGACAATAAATATCCTCCCTAGTAGCTGACTACCAGAACATTTTAATAAAACTAACTATTCTAGTACTTAAATATGTACACTTTTGCATTTATTATGTAACATTCCATGCATAATTTTCATAAATTTTAAATCCTTCTTTTTAAAACAAGTTCTGGTCAAAATAAAACTTGATCCAGAACAAATAAATGTAATATAATTATATCAAAAACTTTACACACGTGAGTTAGTTCAGTGTATTGTAACACTTGTTAATCTTATTAGTCTTGTTAAATATCTATGGGTATATTTATAACTATCACACCACAGTACACATCATAACCCTAGACACTTTACGCAGCTACATTCATTAAAAAAAAAAAATTAAGTGTGAGGTCGTAGTGGTAGCAAGAAAGGCCTTCTGACAATTCTCAATTACATTTTATCTCAGGAGCCTTCACAGCTGGCCTCATACAATTTACATGTAGTACCATCATCATCATACAATACCATCAATCCCACTACAGTAGCCTTCACCGAATAATCAAAGGGGTCCGCAGCCTTCACTGGATAATCAAAGGAGTCCGTAGCCTTCACCGAATAATCAAAGAGGTCCGTAGCCTTCACCGAATAATCAAAGAGATCCGTAGCCTTCACCGAATAATCAAAGAGGTCCGTAGCCTTCGCCGAATAATCAAAGAGGTCCGTAGCCTTCACTGGATAATCAAAGGGGTCCGTAGCCTTCACTGGATAATCAAAGGGGTCCGTAGCCTTCACTGGATAATCAAAGGGGTCCGCAGCCTTCACTGGATAATCAAAGGAGTCCGTAGCCTTCACCGAATAATCAAAGGAGTCCGTAGCCTTCACCGAATAATCAAAGAGGTCCGCAGTCTTCACTGGATAATCAAAGGGGTCCGTAGCCTTCACTGGATAATCAAAGGGGTCCATAGCCTTCACTAGTCCATGGAACTAGAAAAGTTAAGAACCCCTGCTATAACTATTTAGTTGGAATCTTTCCAGGCAAACCATTTTTGTTAAGAGATGATAAATACAATTAAAGTTAAAATTAAGATAAAGAAAGAGCGAAAAAACTTACCGGGATTTTCATCGTGAACATAGCACTAAATGACGTCAGAGATGCCAAAGAAGCGGTCAAACTGCACGCCTCCATCTTGTTGAGAGATCACGTGGTATACGTGGTTTGATTGAAACCGAGATCAAATACGACCAAGATGTGGATATGCCAGGTTAAATTTTTTCACTGTTATCGCAATTTAATATGTCAAAAAATGGCCAGCTGTTCTAAACCACAAGAAGCACAAAACAAATTTCTGTTTGGTCATAACTTCTGATTAGCAAGAATGTGCCTAGTCAGGTGTCTGTGCTGAAAACCTGATCAAAGCAAGTTCTGCATTAAATGAAGCCTCCGTGATCAGGCACGCTGGTGAACATAATAAGAGAACAAGAGAAACCTTAGTCTTATCTCACTAACAATTTACATATATATTTAGCAATAATGGGATTTCTCTCTTTGTGTCTGTGTGGTTGATAAACGTCACTCGCTGGGACAAAAGTGATTATGTTAAAGAGCTAACCGTCTGGCTAATATCGCATGTCTGTGTGAGTATAGATGTTTGTGTGAGTACGGAGTGTCTCTATTAGTATTGTATGTATGTGAGATGTATCGTATGTTTGTGTGAGTATCGAGTGTCTCTGTATTGTGTGTCTGTGTTAGTATCGTATTTATTCACTAATTCCTCACCCTTCAGGCCCCCATGGAGCACAGGCCTTCAACAAAGTCATGAAGTCTTCCAGTCCCGTGAAGTCTTCCTGTCCCGTGAAGTCTTCCTGTCCCGTGAAGTCTTCCTGTCCCGTGAAGTCTTCCTGTCCCGTGAAGTCTTCCTGTCCCGTGAAGTCCTCCTGTCCCATGAAGTCTTCCTGTCCCGTGCCATCCGCTCCAGCTCTCTCCACGTCTGCTTTATTCCGCTCATGTCTGTCTCTAATTCTCTTTTCCGGGTATTCTCAGGGCTCCCTCTACCTGTCTGACCCCAGGCATCCAAGAAGAGGACTGCCTTGTAATATTATCAAAAGGTTTCACCAGTGTGCGACCTATCCATCGCCAGCGTCGTCTTCTCGTCCCCTGCTCCACTAACACCTGTCTCTGGTTCTTGAGATGAGTTCCACATTAGTGACCTTGACGCACCATTTCAATCCTTCTATTCTACGCAAGTACCCATTTATGATGAGCGTCCGATTGGCAGAGTGGTTACAGTGCTGGTCTCTCTCGCGGCAAAGTTGCTGGGTTCCAATAACGGTACCGGCACGCTCCAGTCTACCCAGCTGTAAATGGGTACCTGATTCTGCTCTATGAATTAGAGAAGGAAAAAGCAGCAAGGAAGGGAACTGGTCACCCCACTTCTGGATGCTGGACCTATGTATGTGAAGTCTCTAACACTTCACTCCCCTACGTCAGTATCTGCTATGGGACTACCTTTTTATTTTACCCATTTATGAAAGTCTGTAGCTTTTCCGGTTGTTGTTTTCATTGTTTTCTATGTTTCACAGCCATACAATATGACTGACTTGATATTTGAGTTAAAGATACGATTTTTGTGTTGGGCTTGATTTCCTTTGATCTCCACAGTTTCCAATGCAATGAAAGCTTCCTTTGCCTTTTGTACAAGTATCGCACTAGTGTTAGTATCATACGGTTAGCTATAATTTTAATGCACAGTCAGAATCTTTTACCTACCATCACTAAGTTCTTATACTGAAAAATTAAAAACCCCCTTCTGGTGCACACTTCCCGGACAACATGTATGGCCCAACTCATGCTGAACAAAGTTGTAGCCCCCGAAGACTAATGCTACCCCAGGCATGTCACGAGAGGTGAA
Source organism: Oreohelix idahoensis (assembly GCA_024509875.1). Taxonomy (NCBI): domain Eukaryota; kingdom Metazoa; phylum Mollusca; class Gastropoda; order Stylommatophora; family Oreohelicidae; genus Oreohelix; species Oreohelix idahoensis. The sequence goes on along the minus strand of JAMPIV010015293.1, from coordinate 215,669 downwards.
TAATGCGAAATTTTTCATTGGACTGGCAATTTCATCATGGAGAACAAACTATTATAGAAACCACAGCTGTCAGGGCACATGCGCGCTTTGATACTGGCTTCCTGTTAGGGGGGGGGGGGGGGGACTAGCCACAGTTGTCGCTCCATGTTTCATAAGGTGCAAACAGGGAAAAGAAACAGTAAAAAAATTGATTGTAACAAACAAATTATCATGTTTCGGGTTAAATGCTGATTCGTGTACGTCATTGTTCCAGTAATTTGTTTTCCCCACGCAAACCGATGGCATTAAATATTAAAGCATGGCATATTTACGGCAAAATTATCTGTAACAGCTTCTGTTAACACATTATTAAAAACACTCATTTAGCTTTGAACCTTTCATATTTAAAATAAAAAAATCAATTTATCTAACTGCACTTGAATAACCCCAACGAGGATAACAACACGTTTTAATCGAAATAGCTTTAAATCTCAATTCACCAAAATAAGTTTATAAATCTATATATATATATATATATATATATATATATATATATATATATATATATATATATATAAATATATATATATATATATATATATATATATATATATATATATATATATATATATATATACATATATATATATACATATATATATATACATATATATATATACATGTGTATATATATATACATACATATATATATATACATATATATATATATATATATATATATATATATATATATATATATATATATATATATATATTTTTTTTTTTTTTAAATAGTGTATACCCTTCTTAGAATCTTAGAATTATCTTGTTAACGTATTTGTGACGAGATATTTACGCACACTGTTAATTTAAAAATTCATTTAACCAATTTTTTAACGGATACATTGTTCTTTTAAAACATATAATCCCATGTTGCCAAGAATAAATTTAACGTTTCAATCAAGGCGAAATACTCAAAGGTTTTACCAACACGTATATCACTGCGGTGTGACGTGACTTAAGCTGTGATTACACTCACTGACTATTTCCAGACTGAGATCTTCCTCACAATGGGAAGTTTACAAACTCGGAAACTTCTGCATTACTGACTGTAAAGATGAGCATGTCCTTATATAAGGGCTCATTCATTGGCCAGGAAACGCATCTCGATGACTACCAACAATTTTCGCGTGGTGCCAATGATGGCATTAATATTTTCTGGCAAAAAATGTCTACTGAGGAGCTAAAAAAAGAGAGATAGACAGAGGGAGGGAGATGAAGACAAAATTGATTAATGCTGGTTTGGGAAGGGGAAGGAAAGGAAGCGAAGTAATTACGAGGGCTTGAACTCAGAACGGCTGGGGTAAAGAAGATGAAACTTATTAAGTCAGTGTGGTGGTATCTGGTCATGGGCGCCCGCAGTCACAGATTGTGAAATAATAGGAGTATATAGAGCTGGCATTCTTCGCTCCTGCGTACTTCTATTCAGAATGTAAACCCTTATGATTACTAGGGTAAATGGACTGCCTTCGTTTGTTTCAATACAATGAATTATCGAACAAAACGTTAATGCCACTTAAATATCTTCTTCATCTTCAAGTACCATGCCTAGTGGCGTAGGAGATCATGTCTCTCTACGACTTCCAGTCTCCAGTACAATTTATCAATTCTGATGTTGACTTATTTCCGTGCCACAATATTAAACTGTCCAATATTTGCTCTCTTTTTCTTCCCTTATCTCTTTTTCCTTCAATCTTCCCTGTTGTTACGATATATTCCAGCTTTCCTCTTCTCATAACGTGCCCAAAAATGTGGATTGCTTCTTTCTAACTTGTGACATAAGTTTCCTTTGCGCATTGGCCTCTTTCAGGACATCCTCATTACTCTTTTTGGCTGTCCATGGTATTTTTAACATTCTTCTGTAAAACCACATCTCTATGGCCTCTAGTGCCTTCCCAATTTGTTTACTAATTGTCCATGACTGCATGTGTCAGGATTGGTTCTATATAACAATGAAGAACTCTCTTTCTTACTTCCAATGACAAAAAATTGTTGCATAAAATACTCTTCATTTTATAGAATGCTGCTTTTGCCTGAGCTATTCTGCTCTTCACTTCTGACATGCATATTCCATCCGTTGTTATTAATGTGCCCAGGTATTTGAATTTATTGACATGTTTTAAAACGGTTCCATTTACTTTGATAGTGCATTCTGGGGCAGCCCTTTTCTTTAAGACAACCATTACTTCTGTCTTTTTGCTATTAAGGCTAAGGCCTTTATTTTCCCTTTCTATCACTATTGTATCAACCATTTCGTGCAGCTCCTGTTCACTTTATGCTATTAGGACCGTATCATCAGCGTATCTCAAGTTGTTTATAGTATGGCCGCCAAATGATATTCCTGGCATGTCCTCTAGATATCTCATTATATTTTCACTGTACACATTGAAAAGATTCGGTGACAGCACACATCCCTGCCTGACACCCTTTTTGTTACTTGCTGAAACGTTCCTATTTGGCTGCTAATTCTTACAGCTGCTGTTTGTTGCCAGTGCGTTTTTTAAAATTATTCTCAAGTCTATACCATCAATGTTGATGTTTTCCAACATTTTGATAATTTCCTAATGTTTTACTTTGTCAAATGCCTTAGTGTAATCTATGAAGCACAATTACAGATCTGACTTCACCTCTATGGCTCTTGAAAACATATGGCCAGCACATATTAGTGTTTTTTATGCATTCGGTCGTGCCTGTATCTATTAAAATATAAACAGGATATATCTGTGAAAAGCAAAACGTACAAGCTCCACTATCCCCTCTACCACATGTTCGATCATAGGAACTTCTCTGGCCCTGTATTAATAGCGGATGTCTGTACGTAATAGCTTTTATCAGGGAACACACATAAATCGGTGACGTCATGGAAGGAGATTTCATAATAAAAATGGGAAATGACATTACAAGAGCTTTGCTTCTGGCGGAGTGATAGTGGAATACGCAACAAAGGCAGTGCATGAATAGTTTGCTATAAGAGAAAGGCAGTAAGGCCCCGTGTGTTCCCGGGGCTCTCATAATAAACTGAGAAAGAATAATCCTACTGCCAAGGGGAAAGGGGGGGGGGGGGCTGATTTGGACTAGTCTGGTGGGGCCCCTAGATTTAAGATTATAATTTTGTTGTAACACGTTTTATGCCAAAGTTTAGCTAATAAATACAGATATTGTTATAATTTTTAATACAGTGTTGTTGCATATATTCCTGATATCTAATTTAAAATATTCTTCGTGCTTTATATTTTCAACGCTGGAGGTGGGAACCCGATTGTGGGGGGCCCAATTGGGTCAAATCGGTTAAATCAACCTAAGGCCGGCCCTGACTGCTTCCCACATGCATGTCGTAAGAGAAGACTAATACAGGGGTTATGCAATGGGGTTGACAACCTCCTCGTGTCAAACAAAGTGACACAGACACCATCACAGCCACAACATGCGCTTTGACACAAGCTTCCTCAAAGAGGCCAGCCTGGTAGCTCCCTGCTCCACATGGAGAGAAAAAAGAGGAAGGTAGACAGAGCCGCTATTGTTTTCAGTTGGGCAAATTATTTTTCCCAATCTACCACCACGGTTATTTCCTCCTCCATCATTTTTATTTTTCAAAGGCAAGGCCGGATGTGACAGGCGATCACTGACACTCACAACTTCTTGTCCACTCAATAGTTAATCAATAATTGTCATTGTTATATCCCTTTTCGCTCCTTTTGGAGCACGATGCCACCACAGCAGGTGGACTCCTGCAAAAGACTGCAGTAAATAAACCCATTTGCTCGTGTAGTGATGGTTTATGTAAAGGATCCCGTTACACGCCCATTGAAGCATATTGGGAATATGGTGTTAGGCCCATATTTTCTTGACCATCGGCACACTAGGGGTGATGTGGTCAGCATCACGCCGGCCGCCTTAACCTTCCCAGAAGTTGCTCCTGTGCCCAATTGGGGCTGGGTCGACCCAGGAGCCGTTTGCGGCCTAAAAAGATCCCACATCATCTGGGGATCGAACCATAGACCACTGAGCTAGGAATCCGCCAAGTTCAAGGTCTTATATAGCACCGTACCCTCCCAATCGGAGACTCGGTCAAAACCGGTGTTAAGAATCTAAAACCTAAACGTTTTTCTGCCTTCCCGTACAATGTGCACAATTTTTAATATTATGTAAATATCTTATTTCTGGGTCGGCGTCTGTGGCCTAATGGATATGAACGCAGTTTCATAATCCAGATATACCAGGTTCGAAACCTGCTGCAGGCGGTTTGGTAGCAGATCGCTTTGTGTGGATTTTTAACAATGGTATAAGCGTCGTACCGTTCAGAAAGCAATGGCAAACTACTGAATGAAAAAAAATTGCCTAGAAAAATCACAAAACAGCCAATACAAGCTGGGGTTGATTGCCACGTCCTGTAAAGGATAAGCAACTAACTTATTTCTGGACCGATTTTAATCATTTAAAGTTATATTTATACGGTGAATTCATATCTATCTTTCTATCTATTAATTGTTTAGTTAACAAAGTGCATTTAAATCTATGCAGACTTTAACTAACTAAATTGGGAACTACCCTGATGTATAAAGGTCAATTAAAACGATTTTTCTTTTTAAATAAACTACTATTATGAGGAAGTCTTTACACTTATCTCTTAAATAATATCCCCGTTGTTACCTAGCTATATCTTTCCTTTTAAATATCTTTAGTCTTTAAGAAATTAAATAACTCCTTCCTATCGTTTACACAAAATAGGCCTCTCTGTCAAGCATAAAAAGGTTTCCTTATACATATCAGAAAAGGAGCGTTTCCATTGGTCAGTTATATCGGTCCGTTTTCTCCTATCTTTGCGAGCGGTAAATATGACCGGAGTTATTCGAATTCATGATGTGAAACAGACGTCATCTCACGACAGTCCTTCAGTCTAGATAAAAGTAACGAGTCAATGAAGTACAATTGGGACCTCAAGACGCAGCAATAGAGACCGCAGTCAGCGACTCATAGCTTGACTGCCTGCGTCAGGACCAGCGAACCAGAGCTGGTCAAGACCGCACTCCACCTCCACGTGGTGGTCCTGGAAACAGTCTGCAGCAGTGCAGGCTGGCTGAGCGAGTGCGGATCGAAATGGCAAGGCAAACCCGGTCCTAAAAAATGCCGTGCTGAAGTCGGATGTGTCGGCCGAAAGGCGCAGATATCGCAGCTTCGCTGGAAACAGACACATCGCAACCACCGTCCTTTTCAGGATGAACGAGGAAGAAGAAGAAGAAGAATGAAGTACAATTAATAATAACTATATTGAGGGGGAATTAAGGGGGGAGCATGGTTGATTATGATACATGTACCCAGTGACAGATTTGCACTGCACATTAAATAAGACAGATTTTGACAAGCTCATCCTGTTCTACTATGCCTGTTTTCCAGCTGGTTAAATCTTCAGTTATATCCTTCACATATAGTCTAATAGACATTCACATAAAAGACAATATAACACTATATATAATAACAAAAATAATACAACATAAAAAAACAAGCTTTTGAACTGACGTGGGTAAGTCGGCTTAAGACAAAGACGATAAGATCATATTTACTGGAAACAACTGCCTAACAAGGCCGCAGTTCTTAGCCTGGAATATGAAATGGGGGCACAGACTAGAGCCATCGATCATAATTTGGTGGAAGTACAAAATAATGGCCGGGACAGGACATGATGAAAAGCTTGAAGTAGATGAACTATGCTTCACGACAGTGACAAATTATTTTTAAAATATTTTTTAAGGGAAAAACACAGGTGAAAATGAACATGGTACGTCGAGAACCCCATCTTCCCAAATTTGTCCATGTTCTCAGTATGACACAACACACGTTACAAGGTTGTTCAGTTGTCTAGTAAGCAATAATGAGGGACGCTGGTAAATAATAAATCCTACTAAACAAGCTAAAGGTGATATCTTTCATGGTGAAAATGACTTTCGTGTAATGCTATCATTTTACATGCTATAAATTGAGACTTTTTTTTTTTTAAATAAAGTTTTGCCTCGTTTTCGCGAGGCGCGTCCCGTTCAACCTAGTCGGTTATATTAGGGCGCATGTCCAAATATAAAAGACCCTTAGGTCTGAGGTTAATTTGTAAATTGAGACTGACATTTCTAGCATGTCCATATAATAAGCCACCTTGTTTATTGTAATGACTGAAGCACCAGCAGGTCTTCGGTTCTGAAGCGTCTGGAATCCATTAAAAAATTTAAAATATTTAAGGCGCACAAGCGCTTATCATATATTTTATCCATAAGTGTCTAATGAAGTATAAAGCAGAAGTTAATTTCATGCAGAATCAGCGCCCCACGCTTTTTGTCAATTTGATGTTACATTTTTTTTACTGTAAGCTATAAACGGTTTGAAAAATTTTTGTTTGGGTTTTTAGTGCATTAAAAGCGTGTGTTTAAAATATTTATTTTTAATTTTTTTTTCTTCTTTTTAGTGTTAGAAAAATTATGACATACTAAAACATAAACAATATTTTTACTTATTGTAAATCTGGTTTAAAATTTCTTAAGCGATTAATTTCTTTTAGAGCGTCGATACTACATGGCTTTGTGCCTGTTAATTTGGTGCAATCAATTTTTTTCAATTTGACGGCCATTTAGAGATCGAACTCGACTTTCCCTTGATTCATAATTTTATAATTTGGATTGTTTCCCTTGATTTAGCTAGACACTTATTTGAGTACTGGCCTGTTTTACGCATAGAAAAAAATAAAGCACACCACTTACTCTTGAATTTTTAATTAACTTGATTATGGCCCCTGATTTGTTTACATTTATTTAAGAAAAACTTTAATTACTCATAATGTCATAATTACAATATTAAATAATTGACCGATTATTGTACTGTCATCGGGAATACACAACTATGCCAAGTTTCAGAGCTTTTGCTCATCTGGAAGGTGATTGAAAAATCGATTGCAAGATTTGAAAGTGACATGAAAGTGACATACAAGTGAAGTTAAATAAAAGCATGTAAACAAAACCAACATTTATGTTTAATTTGTTTAGATTACGGGTTCTCAACATTTTTTTCTTATGGCCCCCTCCTTCTGAGCCTTATTTACCTCTGTGCCCCCCCTCCCCCCCCCCCCCCCCCCCCACCATAGTCGCTGTAAGCTGGAACAGAGGTACTTTACCATCTTACTGTGGCCCCCCAGAAATATGGCATAGCCTCCTGGGCGTCATATGGCCTATGTTGAGAACCAATGGTTTAGATCACGGGTGGGCAGGACGTCCATGGCGGTCTACCGGTGGACAGCGGGTCGGGGGTCCCCAAAACGTTTTTGGAGTCCCGATGCCTCCATGGAATTCTTGATTCTTAATCGACCCCCGACAAAAAAATAAATAAATAAATAACATACGGAAGGGATTATACATTCATTCATTCATAACCCTCCACTCCCAAAGGAGCATAGGCCTTCAACAAACACATGCCAAGTCCTCCTGTCACGTGCCATCATCTCAAGTTCTTTCCATGTTCTCCTCATCATTTTCACCTCTGTTTCCAACTCTCTTCTCCATGTACTTCTTGGTCTTCCTCTGCCTCTCTTGCCCTGAGGGTTCCAGAACAAGGACTGCCTTGTAATGCTATCAACAGGTTTCCTCAGTGTGTGTCCTATCCATCGCCATCGTCTTCTTCTCATCTCTTGTTCCACTGGCACTTGTCCAGTTCTTGTCATCAGTTCCACATTGGTAACCTTGTCATACCATTTTAATCCCTCTATTCTACGCAAGCACCCATTTATGAAAGTCTGTAGCTTTTTGGTTGTTGTCTTTGTTGTTTTCCATGTCTCCGAGCCATACAATAGGACTGACTTCACATTTGAGTTGAAGATTCTTATTTTCGTGTTGGATCCTATTTCTCTTGATCTCCATATATTTCCCAATGCAATGAAAGCTCCTCTTGCTTTTTGTATTCTTATTTTGATATCGCTGTCTGTCCCTCCAACTTTATCTATATTACTGCCAAGATATGTGTATGATTCTACATCTTGTATTGGCGTTTCTTCAAGTTCAACCCTGTTTTCATTACCTGCATTTATTCGCATTATTTTTGTCTTTTCCCTGTGTATTTTCAGACCCAATTGCTGTGACCTCTCATCGAGTGTTTTCAATTTGTCCTGCATCTGATTACGGTTATGGGACAGGAGAGCCAAATCATCAGCAAAATCCAGATCATCCAACTGCTTAGTCAGAGTCCATTGGATTCCATTTCTGTTGTGTGTTGTCGATGATCTCATAACCCAATCTATTGCCAGCAAGAAAAGAAATGGAGACAAGAGGCATCCCTGTCGCACTCCTGTTCTTATCCCAAATGGTTCTGTAAGCTGTCCTTCATGAAGAACTCTGCACGTCATGTCTTCATAGGTTTTCTTTATTAAATTAATGATCTTCAGGGGAACTCCATAATGCCTCATCAATTTCCAAAGTGATTCTCTGTCCACACTGTCAAATGCTTTTTCGTAGTCCACAAATCCGATGTATAGTGGTGAATTCCATTCCAGACTTTGTTCAACTATTATTCTCAAAGTGGCTATCTGGTCTGTACATCATCTGTTTTGTCGAAAACCTGCTTGTTCATCTCTCAATTTCTTGTCTATGGACTCCTTTAATCTCTCAAGGATAATCCTATTCAATACCTTTCCTGGCACTGATAGTAACATTATTCCTCTATAATTTGTGCACTCTTGTAGATTTCCCTTCTTAGGCAACTTAACCAGATATCCTTCCTTCCATTCTGCTGGTATCTCTTCTTTTTCCCAGACTTTACCAAGTAATTTATATAACATCTCTGTAGCCGTGTCGATATCTGCTTTGATGGCCTCTGCTGGAATGCCATCAGGTCCAGACGCTTTTCCATCTCTTAGAAGCTTTATGGCTTTCTTTATTTCTTCCTTCGTTGGTCTTTCACCGTTAATTTGTAGCTCTTCTTCTGCTGGCTGGATGTCAGGCGGGTTTTGTGGAGCTGGTCTATTGAGAAGGTCCCCAAAATATTCTGTCCACCTCTTCATTTGCTCTTGTATATTGCTGAGCAGTTTCCCATTCTTATCTTTTATGAGGCAACTTGTTTGCTTGTATTTCCCTGTTAGCTTCTTTGTGCTGCTGTACAGTTCTCTCATATTTCCTTTGGCTGCAGCATCTTCTGCCTCTCTTGCCAACTCCTCAATATACTTCCTCTTGTCTCTTTTGATACTTCTTTTTACTTCTTTGTTTGCTTCTGTGTACACTTCTTGAGCCTTGGCTTTGGAACTTCTGGTTTTGCTTGTGTTTAACTCTGCTTTCTTGTTTTTTCTATCTTTTATCTTATTGATGGTTTCTGTTGTTATCCATGCTTTTTGTTGTCTTTCCCTTTTCCCCAGTATTTCTTCACATGTCTCCTTCCATACCGTTTTGACCTGCTGCCAATAGTCTTCTGTATTCTCTACGTCTTCCAACTGTTGGAGCACTTGGAATTTGTTGGATACTGTGACCGCAAATTTGTCTCTTGTTTCTTGATTTCTTAGCTGTCCTACATTAAACTGTTGTCTATAATTTTGCATTGTTGCATATCTCTTGAGTTTAAGGGATTATACAGGCACAATAAATTAATAGAACCTTTTTACTAAACTGGTTACATTCATTAATGTTAAAGATGTGGCCGCTGAGCATTAAGAAGTGTATTGATATTTGGTCAGCTTTCGTCGTAAGTCACCACGCTCCTCCAAGTTCAGTCTGTTACGGTGCTTTGATAAAAGTGCATTTGCATGGCTAAAAAGCTTCAACTGTGTAAGAACTTGGGAATGTAAGTAGAAACGGCTCTTTTGGTGCACAAAACTTGGGGTATTTTGTAGCTGTATTTACACTGTTCCAACACTCACTGAGGCTTTTATTTTTAAACAATGATTTAGCTTCGAGATCCAAACACATATCAAAAAGTTGATCTTGTAGGTGAAATTCAATGACTGTATTTTTTTTTCTATGTCTGCATTAAACTATGTAAAAATTCAGTCAGGTACATGCATCTTTTCCAGGTCCACGAAACGTACTTAAAAGTCTGCCCTTAATCTGTCGAAGTGATTTACAGCAAGATATGAAACAAACATTTAACTTTCAGATGTAAAACTGAGTCCCAGCAGGCATTTTATTTGTTACATTTTTTTTTAAAACCCCAAAATGTTTAATCGACCCGGATCAACCCTCTGAGGTTTATTCCCGTGGTTGTCGATATCGACCACTTTGGGGACACAACTTTAGGTGAACCGCCTGATACATAAAAGCTGTTATTTATTTAAAAAAATTTTTCTTTTCTAATTCTTTTATTGTTAAAGGTAGAATATCCAAAGTTAAGGAAAGTGGCTTTCAACCTAACCTTAATGTTTACTTCAACCTATCTATGCGAGTCTACATTTTCAACTATGCACATTACTAAATCAAAGTCATTGTCCGAAGAACACATGGGCGCATGAAGGCAATTGGCCATTAATTTCATACCGAAATTTAAGGACTTTACTGAGGCGATGCGGCGTGATGCTGACCACATCACCCATCACCCCTAGTGTGCAGATGGTCAAGAAAATATGGGCCTAACACCATATTCCCAATATGCCTCAATGGGCGTGTAACGGGATCCTTTACCTTTACCTGTTACTAATATATGTACTTTTATTATATACATGGGACATGTTTTGTAATACTAGCTACACTTAAATATGGTATGCTAGTTTGAATTTGTAAAATAATAAATGTAATATTTTGTTTTCTTGCAACATGCACACATTTTTGTTATCTTCAATTAATTAACATTTTTGGTATGTCTTTAATATTTTGTTTATTTCACGTGCACGTGGAGTTATTTTATTATTTATAGGTGAGAAACTGCAAAAGTAGCTGCAACGAAAAATTTTATTTGGCAGACCCGCAGCCTCGTTTTAAAAAAAAACGTATAAGTAGATACTGGCATGCTAACGTGCGCACGTGCCTTGGTTTCATCATCATCATCATTTCCTTCTTCACTCTTTATACATCATGGATCCACCAATACAAATGGCTCCCTCGAGAAAGCCTACGTCAAAGCCCATGCTCCAGCCGCGGTGTTTTCTGTAGTAATTCATTTTACAAGATGAGGTTGCAAGTCCCATTCACAAACTCATATTAGTCATCTCTTACGACATGCCTGAGGGAGTGGTAATCCTATTCCTTCTAGACCTCTTCCGAGACCCCTGGAACTACCCGGAACCAGGCCTGGTTAGATGACATTTCCAGTGACCTTCCTTCATAGCAAACAGTCATAAGTCATGGTCATCTCAAAGAAATTGACCTCTCCAGAATGCACGATCAAAGTACATTGTAAATGGAACAATTTTAAAACAAGCCAATAGATTCAAATACCTAGGCTATCTAATAACATCGTATGGAAGATGCATCTCAGAAGTGAAAAGTAGAATAGCCAAGGCAAGCGCAGCATTCTACAAAATTAAAAGTGCAACAACAACACTTTGTCACTGCAAGTGAGAAAAAGAGTTCCTATGTGTCATATAGAACCAACCTTGGCATATGGAAGTGAGTCATGGGCATTGAGTAAACAAGTAGGAAAAGCACTGGAGGTCACAGAAGTATGTTAAAAACTCCAAGGACATCTAAAATTGAGTAATGAGGATGTCCTGACAGAGGCCAATGCGCAATGGAAGCTTATTCCTCATGTTAGAAGGAGACAATCCACTTTCTGTGGGCGTGTCATAAAGAAGATGACAGCTGGAATACACCGTGATAACAGGAACGACTGAAGGCAACAAAGACAGAGGAAGACAAAGAATGAAGATGCTGAACAGTTTGACATTACGGCATGAATATAAATCAAAAATAGAAGTGATAAATGGTAATGGAAACAGGAAGTTGTGGATAGACATCATCGCCTACGCCACCTGGCATGATATCTGAATAGAGAGGTATTTTTACAAATAAATATTCTTCAACTCATTCAAATTCTTTCTCTGTCAGGATCTCTTATTTGTTCGTCAAATTGGCCACGCAAAGATACTTTAATATTCAGAACAATTCTCAAAAATTTTAATAGAACTGCACCCCCAGTGACCTACTGTTTTCGGACTTTGTTAACCATGACCTACTTTTGTCGGACTTTGTTAACCATGACCTACTTTTTTGGACTTAGTTAACCTCCAGTTGATCTTTTTTCCCAGGTACGTTGGTGTTATGTGCTGGAATAATTTAACTCAAACCTGTTAAAACAATTAACAACACCACCTTGAGAAGAAACCTTCATTCAGCTATTACGCCATTTTAAGCTCACTTATAAAAATATATGACCCCCACGGATCAAGTTATAATTTAGTGAAAGGCCGACCTCTGTGTAATCTACGTTTTGCTGATGATATTGATCTGATAGCTGGAACAGAATCAGAACTTCAAGACCTTACCTCTAGACTGGAGAAAGTAACAAGAACATATGGGATGGAAATTAATATAGAAAAAAGCAAGATATTGGTGAATAGCCATAAGAAACATGTTCCGACCAACATTACGTTAAATGGGCAAACGTTAGAAGAAGTTAACACCTTTAAATATCTCGGGTCCACTATATGTAGTGATGGAAGATCAAATAAAGAAATCAAGACAAGACTTGAGATGGCCTCAGCTGCCATGACAAGGTTGAATGTGATCTGGAAAAGTAACATCAGTTTTCCTGTGAAGATCAAATTATACAAATCACTTGTATTATCTATTCTCTTGTATGGGTGTGAGGGCTGGACACTCACTGCAGATACGGAGCGAAGGATTCAGGCTTTCGAGCATAAATGTTACAGAAGAATTTTGCGCATTTGCTATAAAGAGCACAAAACAAATGTCTATGTTAGAGAGAAGATAAACACCTATGCAGGCCATCAAGAACCACTTTTGTCAATAGTGAAACGTCGAAAGCTTGCCTGGTTTGGGCATGTAACTCGTCATGACTCCCTTTCGAAAATGATCCTCCAGGGAACAGTCGAAGGTAAACGGAGAAGAGGAAGGCAAAGAAAATCCTGGGCTGATAACATCAAAGAATGGGCAGGACACGGTTTCTCCACACTTGTACGCATTGCTGAGAATAGAGAGCAGTGGAGGACCCTGTCTGCTGATGCTTCCACCATGGCACCCCTACGACCCATGACGGGTTATGGGTTGAGATGAGATGATGAACGCTAATAACCCACATGTGGTTCCTGTGGGTCTCTGGGGAGGTAAAGAAACAATGGGTCGGAGTGGTTCAGAGGTATGGCGTCCGCCTCGTATTCAATAGGTACCGCGTTCGAATCCCAGTTGAGGGATTATAATTTATTGAAATATTTTTTTCAGAACCAGTGGTCCTAATTACGTCATACTCCCCCCTGGTCTCATGGGTAGTGAGATCAGATGCCTAGCCTTCTCGGATAAGGGCGAAAGAAAAAAAAAAAAGGAGGTCCCGTGTGCAAGTTAAAAAATCCCACGGCAGTTGGAAATCGTAAAGAGTAGGCTTATCAGGCCGCTGCCCTGGCAAAAATTTAAAAATTAGGAAACCTACCCACCACAAAAAAATATTTATAGAATGTGTGATTCCTATACATTATATACAAAACTCATTGGGATTCTCGCCGGTGCTACGGAGTTCGTGCACTGATAGCGTTGTCCGTGTGCAATGAAGATAGTCCTTAAAAACCAAACCAAAGAAACAACAAGTCTATTGCTCCCTCATGCATGTCGTAACAGGCGATTAACAATGCGGTTGTGACTGGTGCTGGAGACCTCGTCATGTCAAACACACTGTTACAGGCACTGCGCTGCCAAGAGCTCACGAATACTTGGGGTGCGGGTGTTTCTACAAGGGAACCAGCAGCAATTGAAATTCCATGCTCCACAAGGGGTTAAACGGAATCTGTTAATGATGATTGCTAACAGAATCCATGTGTATATTTTGCTAAAATGTGTTCATTCATTAATTACGCTTCAGATTCCAAAGAAGCATAGAACCATAAACAAACACACGCGTTAAGTCTTCCTATCCCGCGCCATTACTATTAGATCTGTCCATGTCTTCTACATCATTTTCAATTCTGTCACCAGCTCACTTCTCCGTGTGTTTTCATCTACCTACACTTCCCCTGGGTATTCCAGAACAAAGACTGCCTAGTAATGCTAACCAACAGGTTGTCTCAGTGTGTGACCTATCCATCGCCAGCGTCTTCTTCTCATCTCTTGTTCCACTGGAATTTGTCTGGTTCTTATCAGTTCCACATTTGTGACCTCGTCATGCCATTTCAATCCTTCTATTCTACGCAAGCACCCATTTATGAAAGTCTTCATCTTCTAGTCTGCTGTTTTTATTGTTCTCCATGTTTCAGAGCCATACAATAAGACTGACTTGACATTTGAGTTGAAGATTCTATTTTATCATAGTGGCCTTGGTTTCTTTTGATCCCCATACATTTCCCAATGCAATGAAAGCTTTTGTATTCTTATTTTAAATGAACTGAATTACTGCAGGTTAAATGTATACTAGACTACAATATCTTTTATATTTGGAAATGCGCCCCCAAATAACCAATGGACTTCGTATCTATGTTGAACGGGCGCACCTCGCCAAAGCGAAGCAAAACTTAAATTTGAAGACATAAAATTACTGCATGAAAGAAATACATCGAAGGAAAAAGACTATTTCTTCACCTGATGAAATACCGATTCCTTTGTTTGTCCTTTCCTACCAAGTCAAGTGATCAATTGAAGCTGCCAATCGATAATGAAATAAAACCAAACACGCTATTCTTTATTTTCTGTCCACAAAATAAATGCGATCCCTTCAGAAACAATAACAATCAATAGCAGCTACAGCGACGGTAACAATAATAGTAAATATTAGCAGGCCAAGAAAAAACGGACCAAATCGAATTTATAAAAGTGTCAGTATGTTAGTAACATCAGTGTGGCCTGATCAGCAATGGCAGCCAGCAGTTCTTCTTCTACGTTCAGTTCGTAGTCATGCTAAATCTGCAGGCCTGTCGCCTGGACGAAGTCCACAGTCTTTTCCAGGTCAGCACGGCAGCCACATAGCTTCTGCTTGAGCTCAACACCCCTTGGCCAGGTCAGACGTCGTGGTCATCATAAGATGGGCAGTTTTGGAGAACGTGTTCGGGGGTCTGGATTCCAGTTCCACGTGGGCATTCATTTGTGTGAGATATCCTGAGACGATAGAGATGGCCAAGTAATCTGCAGTGGCGAGTTCTCAGGCGAAAAATGGTGGTCTGTTAGCGTCTGTTAAGTTGGTGGATTGGGCCACCTCTGCTGCATATATCCTCTTCCTCCTTCCCCTGATTTTCGTATTTGTTAGCCAGCAGTAATAATGGTGAAACCCACGGTCTTTTACGCTACTAAGTGTTGCTAGAGCGTCCGACTGAACGTGTGGTTAGAGAGTTTGCCTTTCGCGGCAAAGTTAATGGGTTCGAAAACTGGTAGTGTCATGCTTCAGTCTACCCAGTTGGGTACCTGACTCTGCCCTTGAGTTAATGAATGAAGGCAAAGGCAGTCAGAATTGGATGCGGTCACCAAATATCCTAAAGCTGGAACTAGTATAGTGAAGTCTCTAACACTTTACTCCCGCACGGCAGAATCCTCTATGGGACTACTTTTACCTGTATGTGTTTCGCAACTAGTACAACAGAAAAAATGTCATCCTGCATTCAATATCCTTCCCCCTCCTTTTTCTCTAACTATCTCCAGCATCAACATCATTATCGACAACAACACAAATTGAAGGCCGATGTAGCTACAGCCCAGTGGGTATCTGAAGAGACAAAGAAAGAACAGAACTACCAAAATCTCAGGTACGCCACAGAAGGGGATGGACATGAGGTTGCGCATAGGGCTGGCAACCTCGTCACGTAAGATTAAATGATAAGACAACTACAGCTACAAGAGCACACAAATGCTTTGACGTAGTCTTCCTGCAAGGAGAACAGTTGTATTGGTGACTCCATGCTCCTTAAGGAGCGAGGAGGGGAAAGAAAACTGTAGTCACAGACATACTTTGGTATCTTCTAACACTGTAACCAGGGCTGAGGAGTCGGACTAGGGAGTGAGAGTCGTAGAATCGGTCGTATTTTTAGTGCAGTTTGAGTCGGTTAAAAAATTCCCGGATCCCAACTCCGAATTTTATGTCATAAGAATAATTTGAAAAATAAAACTGTAGTCCGTGCCGGGAGTCGTGAATTCTAAAATTTCAGGAGTTGTTGTCGGAACATTTTTTTTACCCGACTCCACATCCTTGACGGTAACGCTCTTTTTAAGATAAAACATTCAACCTCCACGTGATAGCTTCCAACAAATTTAGTCATCGGCATTTTAAACACAACATCAGCACGAACAACATCAGCTTCGAACGACCATCCACAAGCCTTTAACATTTGACATTATTAAACTCCAGCAGACTTCGTCTCCCAGCACAGACCAGCCAATCTTGTTACCTCCCATTTTAATCGACACCGAGACCGCGATGGTTTCCAGGTTCCCTATTCAGACTTCGTAACACGACATCTGCGCTGGAAGCGGAAGCCAGGCTATCGATATTCAATAGGTTATAGTCAGCCTTCTGGGGTTTGTCAAACGTTGAAAATTTTAAAAACACTTATGTCAACAGAACGGTTATGTGTAGACATATAGACTTAAAATATTCCATTTATGGACGATCATACATGTCACCGCGTCCTGTGTTGCTTCAGAGGCGTCTCTGAAGAACCAAAGATAAAAAAAATACTATTTATAGGATTACATCTCCCCAGGAATATCCTAAGAGGCGACTAATATGATGTATCTCATTATGTAAAACAGTAAGAGGCGACTAATATGATGTATCTCATTATGTAAAACAGACTGCTTAAGAAATCAACGCTGCAGGATCACGAGCATGATTTGGCGCTGGCTTCATGCAAGAGGACTAGCTAAATAGTGGCTACTTGTTTCATAGGAAGTGACAAGAGAGATGATGATGATGATGATGATAAGGTCACTGCAACATTTGTCTAGAGCAGGGGTTCTCATCCTTTATTTTATTTTTTTTGCTCATGCCCCCTCCCCCTTCTGAACCTCATTTACTTGTGCCCCCTCCACCCCCCTTCCCTCTTCATAGTCGCTGTTAGTTGGAAAATGGTAATTTACCATCTTACTGTGGCCCTCTAGAAATATGGCATGGTCCTATGGGAGGCTATATGGCCTATGTTGATAACCACTGGTCTAGAATACACTAAGAAACTCTGCTGTCTTAACCTCATTCAAGCATAAATTTACTAATTTTATCTTCTACTGGCTTTTTCCGTGTCCTCCTCGTTAAGCTCTTCTTGCGCATACCACTCTAACGCATGTATGGTTATACTTTAATTCTTCTTCTTCTTCCGTCCTTAGCCACCGACCGTCAAAGCAGTCAGTGGCCATTACGCCTAGTGGCGTCTTAGGGCAACAGCAGATAGGTTTTCTTTGCCATTGTTTCCCATCACGCCTATTGGCGTCTTTAGGGCAACGGCAAATCAATCCATCTGCTGTTGTTTCCGTAATCGAAGTGACTGGCAAACGGGTGATCAGCCCGTTGGTTTATACTTTAATGAGATCCCCTAAATGTATAATACCACGGTTGGCCAACAAATCGATAATTACAAGCCTCATTTTGTAAACAGCCATCCACATTGTTTCGCCCAAAAACAAAAAAAGTTGCTATTTGATTACAGCCGGGTCTCGATTTCCAACGACATCGACATTTAATAGTCTCAAGGTCCGATTTATCTTCCATAAGACTTTCGTTTTAAGAACCAATGATTTTTCAGGAACCGATGATTTCCGATAGAACTGGGAACGGTGCTTACTTACTTACTTACTTAATTAGTCGTTCCCCTTCTACCGTGAGGTGTAGAGGTTTGGGAGAGAGAGCGCCAGACTATCCTATCTGCTGTCTTCCTCCTGGCCTGGTTCCATTCTAGCCCTCGGTCCTTCAAAGATTGTCTAATGTTGTCCTCCCAGCGGACTCTGGGTCGTCCTGGAGGTCTGGATCCCTGGCTCTTTGTTTCCCATGCTTGTCGTGGTAGCCGATCTTATCCTATTCTGCAGACATGGCCAAACCATCTTAGTTGGGACTGTTCTACTTGGGTCTGCAGGGGGTAGGATTTTACAACTTGACGTATCGTCTGGTTGCGGACCATGTCTCTTCTTGTTACTTCACCCACCTTCCTCAGATACCTCATTTCTGAGGTTTGGATCTGGCTTTTGTGGGTTGTAGTCATTGCCCATGACTCGCATCCATAGGTCAAGATTGGGACATAGGTGGAGCGGTATACAGCCATCTTCGTTTTCTTACCAACCTCTCTCTTGCTGAGGAATCCTCGATTTATGGCCTGAAAAAGTCTCCCAGCTGCTGCTTTTCGAGTGGCCAACTCTTCTTTGATGCCTCCCTTTCGGTCTATAATAGCTCCAAGGTATTTAAAGCTTACTCTGATGTTTTCTTTCTTCTCGTGATATCACCATGGATTTTGTTTTAGAGCTGCTTATGACCATCCCTCTCTTCTCCAGCTCTTCCTTCCAGACTTGCAGGTTGGATTGGAGATGTGCCTCTGATTTGGGAACGATGCATGGGTGGAATTTCCTTTGTAAGGGTGAAATCTTTGCCAATCAGCACGCGGAACTTCACTCCTACCTAAATCCAAAAAGCGTCAGCGGAAGAGTTGAAGTCTTGTCTTTTCTTGTTGGAAGCGTTTAAGAAAAACACCTCAAAAATGAACCTCCTGATGTTGAAAAGGAAAAACGAAGTTATTTCTTTCTTCAGAAAGATGCAAAAATATCGTCTAAAACAGTCACAATTTGGAAAGTTCGTTGTCAGTACCAGCTAAAGACCTGACACCTGGCTCCTGACCCTTACTTACTTAGTCTTTCCTCTTCTACCGTGAGATGTAGAGGTTTGGAACAGAGAGCGCCATTCAATCCTATCGTCTGTCTTCCTCTTGGCCTGGTTCCATTCTAGTCCTCGGTCCTTCAAAGATTGTCTAATGTTCTCCTCCTGACCCGCCGACCTAAATATGTACTGTTGGGGTCGCCTGTCAAGGGGTTGGAAAACAAGAAAACAACGCATTACTGGTTTTAGCTGACTATGTTTTCAACATACTACAGATATTGTGGAAGGAATCACCATCGGAAGTCGGTATTTGACTTTTTTTTTTTAAAGTCCTCTCAAAAATTAATGTCACTGGTATCTGGCTTTCCTATTAAAGGTTTTCAAGCATGAGAAAAAAATCCTTCTGATCATTACTCAGTGTTATCAAGCAAAATTGAATATAATCTTGGGTGCAGCTTCGCGCTGTAGCCACACTGAGTAAAAACTGCCAATTTCTTGGAAATTTGTAAACACGGTGGATAATAATAAACGGAAACATGTACAAGGGGATTGACATAAGTCTTGGGCCTGACCATGAAGGAGTCACAGGAGGAAGATGAAACTTGGCACATTTAAAGTTCATCATATTTGCACTGAATGTGTGAAGTACGCATTTGTTTCTTCAATGGGTTTTCCCGCTACGGTGCACGGCGCAATGTACCCTATTGACCGGATCTGCTGCTCCAAAGATTTGACAAAACAATGGAAAAGAAGGAGGCCAGAGCTGTGATAAAATTTCTGATGTTTCAGGGAAAAACACCTACAGAAATACACATGGAGATGGAACCAGTGTTTCGTGATTCTTGTCCTTCATATACTTCGGTAAAAAAAACTGGTGTCAACAGTTTAAGTGCGGCCGCTCAAATGTTGCTGATCTGCCAAGATCTAGTAGATCAGCCTCAGAGTGCAACGATGAAAATGCAATAAGCGTGAAGAAAATCATTAACCAGGATCGAAAAATGACAATTGTGGAGATAGCGAGTAGAGTAAAACTAAATGAAAGAACAGTTTATAGAATTTTACACAACAGACTGAACATGGGAAAAGTGTGTGCACGTTGGGTTCCGCGACTGTTGACATGTGAACAGAAGCAAACGAGGGTAAATTGCTGTCTGCAGTTGCTCAAAAAGTGTCAGTCAAAAAATTTTTTGCAGACCATGGTGACAGTAGATGAGACTTGGGTATACTATTATGACCCCGAATCCAAAATTGCCAGCATGCAATGGAAAACCCCGGGCTCCCCAACACCTGTCAAGCCGAGAGCGCAGAAATCTGCAGGAAAAGTGATGCTGACTGTTTTTTTGGGACGGCAAAGGTGTCCTTTTGAAAGATTATCTGCCTCGTGGCAACACAGTTAATGGACAGTACTATGCAGATCTTCTCCCCAAACTAAGCAAGTTTGTGACCAGGAAACGAGGGATAACGCGCACTCAAAATCTTCCTTTGCTTCAAGACAACGCGCCCTCTCAAAAAGCACGGCTTGTGCAGCTAGCAGCCAACGATTTGAATATTGAAATTCTTCCACACCCACCATATTCTCCAGATTTAGCTCCATCAGAATTTTTTCTATTCCCAAATCTTAAAAAACAGCTAAAAGGAAATCATTTTGACAGCGATGAAGAGGTTATACTGGCATGTGATGACTGGTTTAGTTTGAAAAATAGGGTTTTCTACTCCGAAGGTCTTTTCAAGGTCAAGCAGAGATGGCAGAAGTGTGTCAATTCAGACGGTGGCTATATTGAAAAGGAATAAACACTATACAAAATTTCAGCTCTCTGTGACATGTCCTTCATGGTCAGGCCCAAGACTTATGTCAATCCCCTTGTATATGGCATCACTCGTAAGAAAAGAAAGAATGAAAGAAAGAAAGAAAGAAAGCGAGAAAGAAAGTAAGAAAGAAATTAAACTGTAGAAAACCAACAGACTTGTGGACAATCCGAGAAACAAGCCAGGGACCATCCGAATAGTGCCATTTCTTGAGACAATAGTGAACTGTAACAGCACATCCGACCAGCTTTCCACTTGTCCTCTCGCGGTTTACCCGACATTTGAATGCGGGGGGAGATGGATCACTTCTTCCTCAGAAGTCGAATCTGAGTTCGATATATTCGACCTTCGGCATTCCATTTTTTTCCTGGCAGCTTTCATTCTGTTCTGTTTCTCGCTGTATTCCGCATGCTTTTTTTTTAAACTACTGAATACTGCATCCTCGCTCTCTGTTTAAAACTATAACCCTTATTTGTGTTCAAACCTTTCTCACATTCCCTTTGATAAAGCGTCAGGAAGATTGTAAAGATTGTTCCTTTACCTTGTCGTTTCCTGTACCCCTACGTTTTTCCCTCCCAAAGATTATCCCTAGATTATGTCCAAAGCACATGTAGCTCAAGGATATTTTTATGCGCTATCAATCTTTTCAATAATTCTCAGATTCTGGTATGGTTCATGTATTTCTCAGATCTATGTATTGTGCCCGGTTGAGAGGCACTAAGTATTAGCATAGACAGGGATGGATATCAATTATGTTTCCAAGTTAAGTATTACTGGCTTATAGCCCGCCAGAGTTGTTCATTCCTTGGTGAGTTTTAATTATGACCCAGGTAGGTTCGTATCCTCTTGAGATGGTGTATTAGAGAGTGATAGTAGTAGTATCATATATATATATATGAAACTTATCCAACAGTCAATCATTTCAGTGAGCACCTTGTCAATTTTATCAGAAGTTTATTTTGGTTATAGTTGAATTTTCCAACAACAAGCAAAACGGTGCAACAATAGTTCATGTATTTACAAAGATTCAATGTGAGAGTCGTTTTCATGTATAATAAGCTTTCCTCTTTTAATTTCTATCCAATGTGGAGTAGATGCTTCTTCATTATGTTCATTCTTCAATAACTTCTTTGGAGCAAATAATTCGTTGGTTGGCGCTATAGTTTGAGGAACTCTACATTGATTATTTCTTCAATTAGTGGCTTCATTTGTTCTCTAGACTAGGCATGGTTATCACTGTGTTCACGCTGAAATAAAACAATGTTCGTGCGAAACGTACTTACTTGTGAATAACACAATTAAAATCTGTTCTCACAGATTTTTATCAAATAGAGATTTCTCCTTGTTAACTGCAAATATCTTGTAGAGATATGATGGAAGACGCGGCTGCGTTCTGGTTGTAAATCACAACATGGAGCCGGACTTGTGTGACAGACCGGGGGAAGCGCCAAATACTATCCCCGCACAGTTAAAATCACGTCCATGTGCAATGGCTCAATCCGTACAACTGATTTCTAAAATAATATTTTCTAGTGTCTTTTGGTAGTGCGCGGTCTTGCTACCCTTTCATTGGATACCCGAATATTTTATTAATTTATTTATTGGTTACGGCTTTGCTATTCTATTAGGTGTTCGTACAGGGAGTAAGGCTGTTCCTATTTGCCTCATTCTTCGCTAGGCAACTCCCACCAAAAGACAGCGGTGGGCCGCCCAGTTGGACTAGTTTCAGTTTCATTTTTATTTTATCCTATACTAAACGTAACTCATGTTTTTGTTAATTACGAAATGTCGTAACTGCTTTATTTGTTTTCTATGGTAATTAATAGCTAATTGCTTTATTTTATAATGGCTGGTTGTTAGCACGGACGCTATGGTAATAGGTCATCCGGCCACAGTATATTTCTAGTGCGTGTGTGTATTTTTGCGTGTACATATATAATTATGACAAGGTGACTAATTTGCCGTTGTGCATAGGGTTGGGAACCTCAGTATATAAAACAGATTGCTAAAAACGCCACAGCTGCTAGAACTTATGAACGCTTTGTGCAGGCATCATGCAAGAGGACAAGTTACAGTGATGCGTCCATGCTCCGTAACTAGCGCAAAGGAAAATGATAAGTCCGCTTTTCGGACAAAGGTTTCGACCCTAAACACTCGGGAGAGGGAGGCGCTATTTGGGTCTTAGTTCCCAAGTGTCGCATTCGTCTTGGGAACTGAACCCGTACCACCTAGGTCACATTTCCTAAACTGACTCCTGATTCCTGATGTTTCCATTCTGCCAATTAGGCGGTTTGAAAGTTTTTGCTACATAAACTGACTGTCCTGATAAATCCACAGCCTGCTACGGTTGCTCCACAACCAGCACAAGACCTTGTCAGCATTGTCCTTGACCGTCCCTAGAGGGACCAACTGTGTCAGTAGATCACATAATAAGAAGGTCACCTGATCTCTTTTGCCTACTTCTCCAGCTACGACCTTTGCTCCCGTCAAGTCTCGGCACCGTGACCTGGTCATTATATTTGACCATTCTAAAAGCGTGCTGATTCTCTAATCCGGATTAACGGGTACAGTCAACTCAATCATTATAATCTGGTGTGATGACCGTGGAATGGAAAACACTATTTGGTTCTTTTCTTAACCTTTATAATTGCTTCGTGGTACGTTAAGAGACCAACGTTCAGGCAGGTCTATTGCCGCTTTCGTCCCATTCGTGTGTACAGTTAAGAATAGTTGGGAAGGCAATGTTTATTAGGGATGTAATGTCTGTACTGTGTACGTGAATAAAAGTATAGATGAGAGGTGGACGCTGGCCATGGATAAGGCACATAGTAGGGAAACCTAGTCATAGCGTTACATGGCAGTCATTGTTATGGAATCTCAAGGGTAAGAGCTGCAGAGGTACACACAAACAAACACAACAAATGCGCACATTGAGAAGAGAACTGGAGACAGAAATGAGAATGATGAGGAAGACTTGGAAAGAACTTGAGCCAATGACATACGACGTGCAGCCTATTGCTACTTACACACACACACACACACACACACACATATATATATATATATATATATATATATATATATATATATTTATATATATATATATATATATATATATATATATATATATATATATCGACGTTATAACGTTGTATTTCCTTGTAGCGATATCAGCGTTGTGTTTGTGTGTGTGTGTTTTTTTTGTGTGTGTGTGGATATCTAATATATTGTGATTTAGAAAGTTTGATGTTTGACTTTTCCAGACTCTTCTTCTTCTTTTTCGTACATTTTCAGACGTCCAACTGAATATTTTCAAAATAAAAAACAGCGGTAAACCTAAGCTTTTTGGTATCCCGTAGAGTTGTTTGGTGCTGGTGACAGCCATATCTGATTTCTCTGTTGCTCATATGCTGGGCATCTTTGCAGCCAAATGTTTAGCGGCCATTTTATCAGTGCCAAAGTAGATCATATCGTTTGCTTATTGTACAGATGTTATCTCAATCTGATGTGGCCTTTGCAGAGTTTGAAGATTACTACATGACACTTCTGCTGAGCTGGTAAATCTGAAGATTATCACGCGGTCACTTCTGCTGAGTTGGTAAATCTGAAGATTACCACATGGTCACTTCTGCTGAGTTGGTAAATCTGAAGATTACCACATGGTCACTTCTGCTGAGTTGGTAAATCTGAAGATTACCACATGATTACTTCTGCTGAGTTGGTAAATCTGAAGATTACCACATGGTTACTTCTGCTGAGTTGGTAAATCTCATGATTAACACATGGTCACTCCTGCTGAGTTGGTAAATCTGAAGATTACCATATGATCACTTCTGCTGCGGGCTGCTAATAAGCATCATTCTTCTGGTAGCTTGTGTTCTTGTACCTCGAACATTCGAGCAGATTCCCTATCATATTTTTTTTAAAACAAACTAACAGTTAGTCAGCTTACAAGCGTAATAACCAAAAATCCGACCTGTACATACAAGTCTTTTACCGCTTAACTCCCCTTAATTAAAATATGACTTAACACCCGGGTTCTCTGGGATGACAAAAACAGAACAGGATTCGTGCTCCCACCAGATCTATTGTAAGAGACGCCTAAGGAGAAGCTGTGCTTCGGAGAAGCAACTACATTACGCCAAATAAACTGCTACTTAAGCAAACACAGCAACAGCGCAGGAAGCGATGGACCACAGTCTCTCAATTTCTATTATCAAGATCATCATTTTCCTTAGCGTCGTTATGGAGTATGTAACCACTAGTGCAGCTTGTCTACTTATAGAACATGCTCTTACAGCTCATGTCATACAAAGCCACTAACATGATGTTGTGCCTATGGCTGGCAACCTCACTACGTAAAACAACCTGCCACAGAAACTACCGCTGTCACAACATTTGAGTGCTGGGTGCAGGGTTTGTCATCTTCTATCCTTAAACTAACACAAATGTTGTCGAGCCACGTGCCACGTATTTGCTATCAGCAAAGAAGCAATCGCGATGATATAGCTGCCCGTAGACTATTCTAATCGTTTGGGGAAGAAAAAAAACAGCTTGGACATCGATCAAGATTATTGAT
The DNA here is from genome assembly GCA_024509875.1 of Oreohelix idahoensis. NCBI lineage: Eukaryota > Metazoa > Mollusca > Gastropoda > Stylommatophora > Oreohelicidae > Oreohelix > Oreohelix idahoensis. Next base: position 190,354 of record JAMPIV010015293.1, on the reverse strand, counting down.
GGCCGGGGTTAAAGGAAACTGATTGAATGACGATATGCGGGTGGGGTAATGGATGAAAACAAAATAACAGATACAAATTTAAATAATCTTCATGGACAAGAGAACGAACGAACTTTATTTTCAAAGGGTTAAGAATTGGGCGCGCAGGCCCGTCTAACATTCTGCCCTTCCACTCTCACTTATCTTGCATACTATATTCTTTCATTCCCACATGTTACTTTAAGCATTAATTTAAAGGCATGCAACATTATAAAGGCTATATAACCGCATACATTTACAGTATCCAATGATAATCAAAATTAAGTATTTTCTTTAAAAACAAACAACCTTGGGGGAAAGGGGGCGATAGGTTGACATTAACGCAAGCAAAAGGGCAAAAAGATTGAGAGAAGAGACATGTAAGTAATTAGTAGTAGAATATAAAATACAAAATAAATGGAGTGTTTTTTAAAGGGGGGGGGGGGGGGGGGGGAGAGAAGGGGGGGGGGGGGGGGGGGGGGGGGGGGGGGGGGGGGAGTGGGGGGGGGGGGGAGGGGGGGGAGGGGTGGGGGGAGGAAGAGAAAGGGGTGGCAGAGAGAACACTTTCTTTTAAATTTCCGACAAACCGATTGGTCAGTTTGTTTCGTTACCAGATGAATAAGTAGAGGAGTACTGGGAGGGTGGAGAAAACTGGGAAATAATGCGATGTGGGGGAAACGACAATACTAAAAATCTTTTCTCACATTATCTTTCTTTATACTCTTGGTCAAGAGCTTGAGTAGATGATGATATGACGTGTCGATTGAGTAGATGGTGATATGACGTGTCGATTGAGTAGATGGTGATATGACGTGTCAGGAAGCAATAACACACGGAAAATAAGAGAATGAGACAGTCAGGCGGGACGAACCAGTTAACGAACTTTTATTTTTCAAAGGGTGAAGATTTGAGCACGCAGGTCCGTTGAACTTTCTGCCCTTCTTTTCTCTCATCGTTTATACTGTACCTATGTGCTCTTATAGGCAATTTAAGTATTCATTTAAAGGAGCAGATACGGAGAAAGAGATATCACTTGAATACAAAGCTGAGAGATGAGAAGATGATGAAGTGGGATGTATGAGAACGAGAGAAATCATGTAAAAGTGGCAGTGTTACAGAGTAAATGAAAAAGAAGTTGAAATAAAAGTGGTATGAGTTAAAAAAAAAAAGACATAACAGGGACGACAAGGTAACGCATTTCTCGTTTTGACTTGCCAATTTAATTACTTCGAGCACGGGTGAGTGGATATGACGGAAGGGTGGGTGTTTGCAAAGTGAAGGAAAACAAAACCATTAAATGAACAACAGCCATTGACTTGCTGTTGAAAGATTCAACAACAGACGATAAACAGAGACGCAGGTAAACTAACAGACAAGAAAATGACAGGGGGAAAAAAAACCAAGAAGAACGAGGAGAGAACCAACGATAAACAAAAATAAAAAGAATGAAACGAAAGAAATGCACAGCATGCATTTATATATCGTAGTGTTAAAGGAGAACAAAAAAAAGAAGTTAAGCAAGGTAAATTAGAAAGGGATGCTTCCACTGAATAGGATTGAAATGGTATAACAAGATCAGCATTGTGGAACTAATGGAAAGACCCAGACAAATAACAGTGGAACTAATGGAAAGATCCAGGCAAATAACAGTGAAACTAATGGAAAGATCAAGGCAAATAACAGTGGAACTAATGGAAAGATCCAGGCAAATAACAGTGGAACTAATGGAAAGATCCAGGCAAATAACAGTGGAACTAATGGAAAGATCCAGGCAAATAACAGTGGAACTAATGGAAAGATCAAGGCAAATAACAGTGGAACTAATGGAAAGATCAAGGCAAATAACAGTGGAACTAATGGAAAGACCCAGGCAAATAACAGTGGAACTAATGGAAAGATCCAGGCAAATAACAGTGGAACTAATGGAAAGACCCAGAAAAATAACAGTGGAACTAATGGAAAGATCTAGACAAATAACAGTGGAACTAATGGAAAGACCCAGGCAAATAACAGTGGAAGTAATGGGAAGACCCAGGCAAATGACAGTGGAACTAATGGAAAGACCCAGGTAAATAACAGTAGAACTAATGGAAAGACCCAGACAAATAACAATGGAACTAATGGAAAGATCCAGGTAAATAACAGTGGAACTAATGGAAAGACACAGACAAATAACAGTGGAACTAATGGAAAGACCCAGACAAATAACAGTGGAACTAATGGAAAGATCCAGGCAAAAAACAGTGGAACTAATGGAAAGACCTATGCAAATAACAGTGGAAGTAATGGAAAGACCCAGGCAAATAACAGTGAAAGTAATGGAAAGACCCAGGCAAATAACAGTGGAACTAATGGAAAGACCCAGGCAAATAACAGTGGAACTAATGGAAAGACTCAGAACTAATGGAAATACCCAGGCAAATAACAGTGGAACTAATGGAAAGACCCAGGCAAATAACAGTGGAACTAATGGAAAGACCCAGGCAAATAACAGTGGAACTAATGGAAAGATCCAGGGAAATAACAGTGGAACTTATGGAAAGACCCAGGCAAATAACAGTGGAACTAATGGAAAGATCCAGGCAAATAACAGTGGAACTAATGGACAGATCCAGGCAAATAACAGTGGAACTAATGGAAAGATCCAGGCAAATAACTGTGGAACTAATGGAAAGATCCAGGCAGATAACAGTGGAACTAATGGAAAGACCCAGGCAAATAACAGTGGAACTAATGGAAAGATCCAGGCAAATAACAGTGGAACTAGTGGACAGATCCAGGCAAATAACAGTGGAACTAATGGAAAGATCCAGGCAAATAACTGTGGAACTAATGGAAAGATCCAGGCAGATAACAGTGGAACTAATGGAAAGACCCAGGCAAATAACAGTGGAACTAATGGAAAGACCCAGGCAAATAACAGTGGAACTAATGGAAAGACCCAGGCAAATAACAGTGGAACTAATGGAAAGACACAGACAAATAACAGTGGAACTAATGGAAAGTCCCAGACAAATTACAGTGGAACTAATGGAAAGACCCAGGCAAATAACAGTGGAGCTAATGAAAAGACCCAGGAAAATAACAGTGGAACTAATGGAAAGACCTAGGCAAATAACAGTGGAAGAGGTGAAAAAAGGCACTGGCCCTGGATAGGTCCCACATACATAAAAACACATACATAAAGGACCCACATACTAAAAACACCCGACAGTGTTAGAAAGAAGTCCTTGTTCTGGAATCCCCAAGCTAAACCAAACACCTAAAAACGACATGGTGAAGAGAACTGGTGACAGACATGAGATGGCTGACAATTGTAAGCATCAGATCTTGAACGAGTGGTGCAGGACAAGAAGACTGGGCTTGAATGTGTTGAACTCCTACGGTCCACAAGACGGTGGAGTGTAGTGATGATAATAGTACTAGTTCACTACACCAAATTGTATTTTTAGACTGCGAGAACACCTTTCCAAAAGATGAATTAAATTACCATCATTGTTGTTGTCTTTTTCGTCTCGTGTAAAGCACGCAGCAACAACTGCAGCATCTCGTTCTTTTTACAGGAAGAAGACCGCACCAAGCAGTCACGTGTTCTGGCAGAGATTGTTTGTGGTATTTTTATTTTTTTTTTAATATGAGGTTGCCAGCCCCATGAACAACCTCATATTAGTTGCCTTGTACGATATGCTTGAGTGTGCAGCAGTCCTATTATGTCTTTATCTTTTCGGAGAGCCCCCCCCCCCCCCCCCGGACCTACATGGAGTAAAAACGGTAGTGCTTAGCTGGCAGAGTGGATAGTGACGATTCGCTCCCGTGGCTAGGCGGTGGGTGCCGTTCGGAAGGTCCTGGTTCGATTCCCGGTAAGCCTATCACTTCTGTTGTTTTTCTGTTGTCTGGTCTTCTACTTCTTTATTTTCCCACTGAGTGCCTGATCATACCTTTGTGTGTTGTTTGTTTATTTAAATACGGTCTAGACATGAGCAAAACATTTATAAGACGGCATTGGATGTACCGGAGTTTTAGCTTCCCACAAGAATGTTTAGATACCGTGGACGGCTAAGGTAACACGTGGTGAAGAAAGCATGAGAAATGCTAAGCCAAAAAAAGAGGGTCCTTGAGAGAAGTTAATGAACAAAGAAAAGTTAATGAACAAAGGCAAGTTAATGAACAAAGACAAGTTAATGAACAAAGAAAAGCTAATGAACGAAGAAAAGTTAATGAACGAAGAAAAGTTAATGAACAAAGAAAAGTTAATGAACAAAGAAAAGTTAATGAACACAGAGATATAATCACAAAGATGCGGAGGTGGCGGCATGTGAAGAGAAACTGGGAACTCGAAAACTGTGATTGTAGGAGCAACAAATAATAGAGAGAGAACATGATAAGAAATGGAAGAAAGAGACTACAGATAATGAAAAGCGTGACATTATGTCGTGGGAAGAACTACACAACATAACGGACGACAAACATCACGCACGGAAATCTGGAGAGACATTATCATCCAGTGGTCTTCATCCACTTTTTTTTTTTTTACATTTTTGCTGCATGCACCCTTACACTGAGCTTTGAGAAGCTCATGCACCCTTACACCGAGTTTTGAGAAGCTCATGCACCCTTACACCGAGCTTTGAGAAGCTCATGCACCCTTACACCGAGCTTTGAGAAGCTCATGCACCCTTACATCGAGCTTTGAGAAGCTCATGCACCCTTACACCGAGCTTTGAGAAGCTCATGCACCCTAACACCGAGCTTTGAGAAGCTCATGCACCCTTACACTGAGCTTTGAGAAGCTCATGCATCCTTACACCGAGTTTTGAGAAACGCATGCACCATTACACCTAGCTTTGAGAAACTCATGCACATTTGCACAAGCTTTGAGAAACTCACACATCTTTATACCGAGCTTTGAGAAACTCACACATCTTTATACCGAGCTTTGAGAAACTCATGCACCCAAGAAGTCTTTATGTCCTACAAAGGTACACTTAATTACTTTTGTTGACGGTAATGATAATTTAGGGAGCAAATACTCTCAAAACAACACGTTTTCCACACCTTCTAACAAATGTAGAGCACAACAACTAGCCTGATCAAGTTTAAATAATAATAATAAATCTTTAGAATATAATATTACACAACTATTTATTGAATAATAATATCTGGGAGAATACTTCCAATAACCTGAGATAAGACAAGAATATTAATTTTTTTAACATTAAAAATTGCTAGTAAAAGGTAAAGGATCCCGTTATACGCCCATTGGGAATATGGTAAGCCCATATTTTCTTGACCATACTGCACACTAGAGGTGATGTGGTCAGCATTACGCCGGTCGCCTTTAACCTTCCCAGAGTTGCTCTGGTTCCCAATTTATGAGGCTGCGTCGACCCCGGAGCCGTCTGCGGTCTAAAAAATACCACCTCAACAGGGGATCGAACCAAGGACCACCGAGCTAGGAAGGCAGTGACCTAACCACTGCGCCACCGCGGCCCGCCAATACTGCTTGTAAAGCAAAGTAAAAAAAAAAAATTATTAATTAAAGTGATAACGAACTAGTTTATCCCCATTGTGACAGAGTTATGTAAATATATTACATATATCAACACGTTTTTGCTTCTACCTGTTTCCCACCTCTCTTTGTTTTTTTAATATCCACTTTTCCTTAACGCAGAAGGCATGCGCTTCGATATCTGTCGAACTCAAATTGTAGCCACGCCCAGTTTCTTGTTCTCTGTCTTACAGGCACTAGTAATGTTTACAAAAAGACATATTAGCTAGTCGTGAGCCGTTAACTGTATTTATCACGCGAACGATTGGGCAATCGCTGAAATATTGACAGATCAGAGAATGAGTCGTCTAATTTGTAAAATCAAAGGCGATAAGTCTTGTTGTATTTTTTTGTAGTTACATTGGTCAGGGGGAATTAATATGAGGAAAGGAGAGATAATCACAGTTACCACCCCCTCCCCCACCTTCAGTTTGTTCGGAATGTAATTAAGCTACGGAAACCGAGATCAAAGAGACGATTTGCTCGTGGGCCAACGTCTAGCGGTCGGCGAAAGTGGCAAATTTAGCTTTCATTCAGAATCTGACCACAGATTTCCCCAAAGGCATGATATATCGCATTCGTTAGCGATTTTCTACCAAATTGATATATATACCGCATCCTTCAAACTCAGTTTATCTAGTACCCACAGAATTTTCAGACGTCTAGCTTCGAATTCTAGATCCATTATACCAGTGGAATTTCTTAGTTTTTTTCGATTGGAGATAGTCATATTTCTGTGTTGCGTACGGGTCACAAACCCAAAACCTACCATCGGCCCGCACCTTAATCTGAGAAAGGGTCTAAGTCTAGTCCAACAAATACCAGAAAAGACATTCTTATTGTAATTATCGGGTCTTCGAGGTTGACCTGGTTGGCCTCTTGTCTCACCTAGAGAGAGAGAGAGAGAGAGAGAGAGAGAGAGAGAGAGAGAGAGAGAGCGTACCAATATATGACACTATAAGAATAAAATTTAACTGGACATTTGGCTACCCAGATTTCTTTTGCATTTTCATCTACATTCAGCCCGCTGTGGCGAAGAATATCAAATTTAACATTTCCCGAATACCGACCACTTGTGTTGTGGCGAGGATTTACCCAGAAAAGATTTATCTACCTGACATTCTATTTAACGATCGAATATTTCAAGCTACTGTACACTGTGACATTTTATCTCGAAGTTGTGTTTCATACCTGGACTAATTGCTGTGACATGAACAGAGTCAATAATAATAAATAACAAAGTAAGCGTTCACCAAATAAGAGGATTAATCAGTCATTTGAGGAACTGGGGCTTATTTTGTCAAAAGAACCAACACTGAATCTGTTACCTGGAGCATGGAGATATGTTCAAGCTGCTGTCAAACACTTATTTGGTAAGCGAGAATGAAATGTAATCACATGTTTGTCAGAGCGAGAGAAAGCAGGGATGAATAATTCTTATATTGTATAACTAATGTACTCACTTTGTTTTTGTTTTTTTCTCCTTCTTATGTTTGCTCATACTGTTCATTTCAGAATAGATTAACCAGAAACTCTGTTCTTTACTGTACAGTCAAATCCTATACCATAGTGCTAATCTTTTGACCTTTTGAGGGTTAATTAACCTCTTCTTGTGGGATCTTGTCTCAACAGAGGGGATTGCACTTATGTGTCTATTTCTTTATTAATTCTGTAACCTACGATTTTATATTTGATATTTTGATAATAGCTGTTGTGAAGTTTTCTTTATGATAAATAAACTTAACATAAAACTTTAATTACCTGTGTCGGTCAGCTCGGCCCAATATCCCTACTCCATTAATATAGTTTCACGTTTGTGCGTCTAATTGTCGTCACTTATCTGTGTGTGTGTGTGTAGGTGAGTGGTTGATCTATATATTAATATATACAGAAAGGAAACTGTCTGATCAACAAATTTCAGTCGTAAACGATAGGCTGGAATAGAGTATCTCAAATCCAGGGACAGACTCTACCTTTCACCATTTCACTCGTGAAATCTATTTCTTTACATTATCTCTCACTGAGTACCACCTTGTTCAGTTCTATTCAGACGGGACCAGAATCGATCATAATTACCTATCAAAAATTTACGACACCCATCTACTATCTAAATAGCTTCTTTGTAAGTCTGATTTTCAGCGTCTTAATTACTTTATACTTCTATAGGTTTCTCACAACAACAAAAAATTATTTTTGCACCGCACCCCTATGCACAATTTTTATGTCATGCACTCTTCTGTGTACCCCACTAAAATGATGAACCATTTGGGAAAAATGCACGCTCCCCA